>PVIC010043346.1:0-15453 GCA_004025085.1 Thryonomys swinderianus | reverse complement strand
AGATAAGAAAGGAGGGAAGCAGGAAGGAGGTGAGCCTAGTGAAGTAGTGGACAATACGGAAGGGACTCCAGTGATAGGGTAAGAGTTTAGTCCCCCCAAAAATAACAGGAGGTCTGGGATTTAGCTCAGTGGTTCTGGCATCTGGCTGACAAGCACAAGATCCCAAATTCTATCCCCAGTAACCACATATCACAATGCCAGGTGCGGTGGCTCGCACCCGTAATCCCAGGCCTCGGGAGGCAGAGGCAGGAGGATTGCTGAGTTCGAGGCTTGCCTGGGCTACATAGTGAGCTCAGGGCCAGCCTGAACTGCAAAGTGAGACCCTGTCTCAAAAAACTTTAAAAAAAAAAAAAAACAGGAAGACTTAATATGCTGGTAATGCTCTTGGTAGGCATATATATTTAGTTATGCTTTGGTTGTTTCTATCTCTGAAATATATTTTTGAGGATATGGACACGATTATACGAAATAACCCTGGAAACATGAGCCATGGTTTCCTTCACAGGAAGGATAGAAACCCGAGGGACAGTTGAAAGATAAGACCAATGCATCCAGCTGAACACTTGGGGAGCTTTTGAATGTTCAAACCAAGTGCAAGGCATTACCTACTTAAAGCATTCAGTGAGTTGTCTGAAAAGAGCCAGAGCACAATCAAAACAGAAAGCAGATGGGTGGTGGCCGGCGGCTGGAGCTGGGGACTGAAGTAAGTGGCCATTAGGGATATTTTTAGCTGATGAAAATGTTCTAAAACTGGACCGTCTTGATGCTTGCACAACTCTGTAAGTTTATTGAATATCATTGAATCGTACACTCTGGGTGCGTTTTATACTCGCAGATTTTATCTCAAGGCTGTTAAAAGATTGAAGGAAGGGAAAAAAGACACGGACCAAAGTTCCTTTGATTTGGCTGAGTCACCCTATTTTTGGAAAATTATCCTAGGAAAATCCACAACGTATGGGAGAGAGAAGAAACTAGTCAATGGAAATTTTTTTAAAGTTTTACAGAGAAATAAATGCATGGCAAAAAATACTAGGTGATGTTGTAGCTAACTGGTAGACCACGTGCTTAACATGAGTGAAAAATACAAATGTATTAATTCCGAAATGTGTTTTATATGCAAGAACATTGACCCGGCCAAGCTAACATATCACCTGTTGTTCAGTAAAGGAGCCCTTCGGTCCCACTCTGCTGTGAAGAAACCTTCTTCTCAAAGCACTCACAGGCCACCGGGGAAGACAGACACAGATGTGATGTACTCACAAGCTGTCTCGGTACAATGCTGTAAAAATCATAATTCTATGTTTTCTTTTTTTTGTACATTTTATTGATTCACACACACACACACACATCACAAATACACTCCACACTGAGAATTTGTACCAGTATATGACACAACTTAATTCTCATTTTTCTCCCTTCCCCTCCCCACCCTACCACCCCCCTACAATTCCTAATACCAGGACTATTTTTTAAATGTTACCATTGCCTTTCCAAATATGTGTGGTGCTTCAGCATTTTCTACATAAGTTAGTAGTTTGTAAATAGAACTAAAAATGTTGTCACAATGTCCTTGCCTTCTGTGTCCACTTCACAAATCATCTAAGACTCACTGGCAAGTCATCTCCTTTCTTCTCTTGCTTGGTATTTGTATAGTTCTGATAGAGTTTAGAAATGTTTGTCTTCATAAAATAAGCAGATCTAGAAATGACCCCAACACATTAGCACAGACACATTTTTGAAATTCACATATGTCCGTTATTCTTCTGTTTATCTGTGGCAGGACACAGTGTTTACCTGACCTTGAACTACCTCTAGTTTTTTTTTTTAATTCTTTCTTGGGGGTTTTCGGATTCAGTTCCAACTCAGTATCCGGTTTCCACAGAGAGGGAAAACGGAGAAGTATGGTGGCCTGGCTAGCTGCCCCCCAAGGAATTCTTCACATCACCCCATCAACGGGGCTTGCTGCTTTGGTTTGCCACCAGTCTTTTCTTCAGAGCGAAAGAAGAGATGTCTTTATCACTTTAATTACCATTACAAGAAGGAAAATTATAGAGTTGTAATATGGTCTTTGGGGGAAAGGTCTGCCCTGATGGAGATTTGGGGAGAATTCCTGAAAACTGATTGTGAGAAAAGAAATTTAAAACTGATCAGAATGTTTACAACACTTAGATATTGGTAAACAGTACAAAGAGTGACCTCCTCTTGCATTCCCTCCTGTTTGTCTATATAATGTGTGTCCTGAAATAAGCCCCAGTTTTGGCTCCTGAAATGAATCCACTTCAAAATACCTAGACACTCATCTCATTTAAACTTTGACTTCAGCCAATGAGATTTTTATCTGGCAAAGGGCTTGACTGAAAAGAAATTGGGTGTTTTCGTACTTATTCAAGTAACAATCCACTCGGTTTCTACTTAACAATAATCTTGTTCTTAAATGTCAGTATTGGTACTTGTTTTAATCCTAGTTTCACAGATACTTGTCAAAACTAAAATTTTAAACCAATAAAAGTGAATGTGTCTTGTTTCTTTTATCATGAAATCGAATATATGTTTCAGTTCCACAGAAGAGGGTATGAGGCTTTTTCAGAACACTTAGCTGCGGTTTCCAAATTAATCCCTTAATTTCTGTCTCAGGAAAGAGACCCCACAGTTTGAGGATCTCCTTGTACGGTCCTTTTATTCTGTCCCCAAGTGACACCCATGCTGTTCAGCCTGGAGACAGCCATTGGCCCGTCTCCCAGCTCTGACCCAGCGATTCCTGACACTTGGTTAAGCACAAGCTGAAGCAAAGGGAGTCGAGGTGGTATGTACTGAGAACACTGTCATTTTTGTTCATCTACTTTTGTACCAGATATGTGGTTTTTTTTTTTTTGTATTTCAGGTAATGGGAAGAGTGCCAACAATTTCCATTAATAAGACAGAAGGCTGCCACATATACCTCAGTGAAGATGCATTAGGCTGCGAGATCGTAAGCGCCAAGTCATCTGAGATGAATATACTCGTCCCTCAGGACGACGATTATGTAAGTACCTTCCAAAGGGCTGCTCGGAACTGTTTCTGAGCCTTCATTATTAATATTGCTAAAGATGGATTAATCAGCTACTAGCCTATGAGCTTCACTGGTGGAATGCGTCACAGACAGGCGGGGAAGGCAAGGTGCTCCTCCCACCTCCCCTCTCCCCACTACTTCCTCACTCCACGCGTTCCTGGTTCTGTGATTCTCACGGCAGTTACTAATAAGCACTTGAATGGGCTACCTGTTATTAAATAGCGCAGCATGCACTGAGTCTGTGTTCTGTAGGGCTAAATAATTCCTTCTGTTGTAATGGAAATAAGCAGCAAGAGACATGCGCTGAGGGAAAAATGGGAAGGAGGAGAGGGAAGTATAAGTAGATTGTTTGCATTGGCACACTCAAGTCAGAGATTGCCTGATGCACGTCAGAGTCAGACGGGGCTGGGGATTTAGCTCAGTGGTTCCGGCGCCTGCCTAACAAGCACAAGGTCTCTGAGTAGATCTCGGTAACCACATACAACACCACCACGCGTAGTGACTCATGCCCACCGTTAGTCAGTACCACATCACAATGCCAGGCGTGGCGGCTCACACCTGTAATCCCAGTACTCCTCGGGAGGCAGAGGCAGGAGGATTGCTGAGTTCCAGGCTTGCCTGGCTACTTAGTGAGCTTAGGGCCAGCCTGAACTGCAAAGCGAGACCCTGTCTCAAAAAAAAAGGGGCCGGGAAGGCTGAGGACAGGCTGCTGCAAAAGATGCCCGTAAAGCTTGGATTCAGGGGGACTGTGGGGCCCAGGAATCCGGATTCTTCATAGGCATCTCGGGCAATTCTAATCCCATCAGTCCATCGATGCCCCTTCTGAAAAATATTAGCCTAAGTGATTTTGCCAGCGTTTTGCACCATCAAAGTAGCTGGTATAAAAATCGTGCTAATGCCGGGCGTGGTGGCTCACGCCTGTAATCCCAGCACTCGGGAGGCAGAGACGGGAGGATTGCTGAGTTCGAGGCTTGCCTGGGCTACATAGTGAGCTCAGAGCCAGCCTGAACTACAAAGCGAGACCCTGTCTCAAAAAAAAAAAAAAAAATCGTGCTAATGTTCCCACACTTCGAAAAGGGAGAACACTTAAATCAGTAACATCTTCTGGATTGCCCGCTATGGCGGACTGACTGGTGGTTACTTGGAAGTAGGGAGATGAATACAGAGATAATTCTGCTTTTGGAAGAAGAGTCACATCAGCCCGGGTGAGGGCCGGTGTCAGTCACCCGCTGTCCGCGCTGGCTGATGTCCTTGCCGGACCTGACTGCTGCCCTGTGCTCCTGTCCCCGCCCATCAGGAAGTTCTCCCCTCCCCAGCCACGTCCTACACATCTCAGCCTGGAATCCATCATTTCAGGTTGTACCACAAAATTCCGTAAGCATCAGGTCCTGCTTCACCCCTTGCAATACTGACAGCCTGATCCTGAGCCAGAGAAGAGGCCCCTTAAAAGTACTACGCGAGAGCTACAGCTAATAGAGCAGAGCTAGTGAGTAGAAGACCTAAAACCCAGGTGGGCCCTGGCCTCTGCCGCTGTTTAAGCAGAAGGCGCAGCTTCCGGAACTGAATCTGCTAAAGAAAGAAGTGGAGTTTGGAGAATTCAGCTCAGCCCTCTGGGCACGCAACCCACGCACCAGCAGTTTGTCAGGCTTTCCAGGGGAGCCCGAAGTGAGGCCAAGCTTGAGATTCTTTAGCCTAGCAGAGGAGGGTAAGCGAAGCCTGAGCTTTCTGCTGGGAAAGTCATCTTGCACTGATAGGTAAATGATAGGTCATCTCAGCCCCTCGCCCTGCGCTGGCGTTTTCCAGGTGGAAGTGGGAAGAAATAGAGACCCTGCCCGGGGCATTGTGCGTGGGGATAGGTGGGAAGCCCAGCTCTTCCTGAAGGAAGTCGGTCCCCCGGACCTCTCCGGACCTCTCCATCATCACACCACCACCTCCTCGCTGCCCGAGAGCGCGGAGCAGCTGTCGCACATTCCAGGCCAAGACCAGCCTCTCTCCGGTGCCTGAGAATAAACCCGAGCTTCATTTTCTCACCAAAAAGAGCCCCAGAAGTGATATGAAGACACACACACACACACGTACGTGTACATTAGGTTATCAATACAGTAGCTTAAGACTTCTCCGTTGCAGATTTCACTCAAAGAGAATTCATGACTCATGGCAACGAAATAAATCAATCACTGCCTGCCGAAGAAACCAGTGGCTCCCGTGTCCAGTGCGCGCGCTCCGGGAAGCGTCGGGCCTCAGCCGCGGAGCCACCGTCGCTTAGCACACGAGGGGTCCAGGGCGCACAGCGGGGCTGGAAGGCGCTGTGCCTCAGTGTCCCCTTCCCTCCTTCCAGCAAGTGTCCGGAGAAAGAGAATCTTTGTTCTTTCCAGGGGAAGGGCAGCCCAGTCTGCTGCTGTTTCGGCTGCTCCGTTGTCCTCTGTGTGTCTGCATGTATGGGAGGCATCCAGGTCGGGGAGGCCGTGTATTTTTTTTTTTTTCAGTCAGAAGCTGCAGCGTGAAAGGAAACAAATGTATCTACAACCCCGAGCACATTTTTGCAGTTCCTCAAGGGAAATGGAGATAACCAGGGGTAAAGCGTTGGCTGCCTCGGCACTACCTGACCCCGAGCCGGGGTCCCCACATCTCCAGGGTCGGAACCTGCATGTGTCACGAGAGCTGCGGTTGATTCCCGCACGGGTTCCACCTCAGCGAAAGCAGCGGCTCGAGGCCGCTCTGGGTCGGATCCGGGCCGCCCCGCTTGCCTTCAGGCGCCCGCTTCCGGGAGGAGGCGCCCGCTTCCGGGAGGCCGCGCCCACTTCCGGGAGGCCGCTCCCAGTGCCGCCGGGGAGGGCGGAGGCCCAGTGTGCGGGGCTCCCCACGCGGCGGGGCAGGGGATGCTGGCGCTCACCGGCGGCCACGTGGCACACGCGCATCCCCCCATGACCAGGACCTCTCCGGCTCGCAGAGTCAGGTTCGAGCCCAGCACTGTGGCCGCTGCGGGGCACTGCCGTCAGCAAAACCCTCGTCTAAAGCGTGCTGTTCTTCCCGCCTTTTCCCAGAGAGAGTTTCCTGTCCCTGAGCAGTTCAAGACGACATGGGATGGATCCAAGCTGGTCACCGAGCCTGCGGAAATCATGGCCTAAGCTCCAGCCAGACCGAGCACCCTCCCCCGAGTGTCAGCAGACAGACAGACAAAACGAGCAGCGGTCAAGAGCTAGACTAGAGGACCTGGTAGCACCTACTGCTTTAGTTTAAGCCTCCGGCAATTGTGTTGCTGTAGAAGCACCATGGTTTCTGGCAACCTCTGTGGGCATATTGAAATATTGAACATGTCTTCATGATCTGCCTTTGTGTGTGATTTTAGTTCCATATGATAACTTGTGAGCGCTGCAAATTTAAAGGAAAAAGAAATAATTCTGTGCCCTCCATGTCACTAACATAGCAAGATATAGGTAAAAAAAATTTTTTAAACTGCATGATTCGCTTTTACACTTATGTTTAATTGCTAGTTGAAAACAAAACCTTTGAGAGTCTATGTACATTTTTACCTTTAAGACAATTTCGGTGTGATGTAGCAGCAGTGTGCAATGAAAAAAAGTATGATTTTTTTTCTTCACGTTCACCCTTATCAGCAAGGATACACTGTTAGCATGAATACATCCTCCAGTCATGATTTTAAGAAACATTAACAAAATACATATAAGGAGTAAAATCAGTTTCTTGGTCCTTGGAAGACGTATACACCCTTTACAGTAATTAAAGAACAGAAGTGCGTTCTAACCTGGGTGTGATGGTACACGCCTGTGATCCCAGCACTCAGGAGGGATGCTGAGGCAGGAGGATCACCGTGAGTTTGAGACCAGCCTGGGCTCATGAGTTCAAGGCCAACCTGAACTACTACCCTGTCAGGCACAGGGATTTAGCTCAAGTGGTACCATGCCTACCTTAGAAGCACAAGGCTCTGAGTTCAATCCCCAGTACCTCAAACTGAATTCTAATTGTTCACTTTAAATATTTTTCCATTTCACCTAAAACCTCTTAACTTTTTGCATATTTTTATGCCAAAAGATAGATGGGAGGATGTGGTTTTTTTGTTTTTGCCGTATTATACCGTACTCACAGTTTTACTCGGACAGCTTGATTTTTGTTTTCTAGTTTTAAATTTGCCAAAATATGAGATGCCTTGTATATGATCTTTAATATTTTATAATAGAATAAATTCTTTTCCACTTGCCAGATTTGCTAACTAGTCTCGAAAATGGACATGAAAAGCCACAGATGTGTTACTTCTTATAAAACTTAAAGCACTGTTTTTGACCTGGCTTGCTCCTCTTCTATAGTCTTGACAGTACATGCTCTTTCAATATGAGTAACTATGCTATTCCTTTGTGTCTTTTCAGTACATAATGCTGAAAAAATCTGCGACTTCTTGGGTCATGTGATGAAGTGTAGTAGAATGCTTGCAGAGCAAAACAAGCATATATATTGTGCCTACAACTGCATCTGGAATAAGTTCCATTTTTAAATATCTTCTATATCTCTACAGTACTCAAATTAATAATGCTCATGTATTATGGTTTTGCTATCAAAGTTTTGTCCGTATGAATGACGTGTGGCTTTAGTAAATAATCTTTTTTGAACTGTAAACTTATTCTGAAATAAAACTCTAATTTAAATACTGTGATGAATTCTGGGCATTAAAACTTTCTTTTTATGATTTCATTTGCCCCTTGCTCATACAGAAAATATAGAAAAGGCAGCTGAGTCCTGGTTGAAATTAAGGAGTTTTTACACCATACCTTCAGCTTGCCTGGAGAATGGCTTCTTTCAGGCAGGTATCAGATAAGGCAATTAGAGTGACCATCAGAAAGCTCCAGAAGCCAAGCCATTTCACTAAGAAAGCCCTCTTCAGAGCTTTGTTAATGTATAGCTTCCAAAAAATAAATGAGTTTATAAATATTATAACACTATGTGCTACATATTATAAGTAATGTACGTGCAGAACTGACTTCTAGAGAAAAAAATTAAATGAGAAGACATGACTAAAAAGGATACAGTTCATACTCATTACCAAGGTCATAGTGAGAAATAATTCCACTCAGAATTCTTTTTTTTAATTGAATTCTTCATTGGTACATTTTATATACAGCTCACAATCACAACATTGGGGAATTTGTACCAGTATACGACACAAGTTAATTCTCATTTTTACCCATGTCCCCTGCCCACCCAGAACCCCCCACCCCTTATATACATCCTCTTTCATTTTTTTCTGAATCATATTTTTTCCCCTCATTACATTCCCACATCAAATTCCCTTTAGATATTTCCTATTTTACAAAAATGATCATATATTCCAGAACTCATTTGCATTACAGGTTCTCATATCAAAGAAAAGGTATGGTATTTGTATATCTGTGATCTAGTTATTTCACTTATTAGTGTGTCTTCTTTTGCACATAAATTAATGAAACTTGTCATTCTTTATGGCAGAGTAATACTCCATTTTATTTAAAAACCACATCTTCTTTATCCAGTCTCCAGTTGATGGGCATTTGGGTTGTTTCCAAGATTGGGCTATCACAAACTGAGCTGCTATGAACAAGGGTGTACATCTGTCTTTCCAATGTGATTTCTAAAATCCCTTTGACTATATTACTAGCAGGGGAATAGCAGGGTCAAATGGGACCGATAAATGCTGGCGAGGCTGTGGGGAGAAAGGAACCGTTCTCCACTGTTGGTGGCATTGTACACCTCTGCAACCATGGAGATCAGTGTGGAGAGTCCTCCACTCAGAATTCTTAACATCTGTCAGTTGCACTGTCCTGGACTTTAACCTTTGAAATTCCTTCACCAGAGACACTGAAAATCTGCACTTCAATTCAGACAGTTACTGACCAGACCTGTACACCTCAAATTAGCTTCCTCTTGTCAAACTTACTAATCAGTCTCAAAAGTGAGTCACCTCCTTAGGTTAAATTTGTTGAAAAAAAAAATAGTTGCCAGGGTATGTATAACTATCGAAGGCAGTGCTACATTTCCATTGTGCTTTTGTCCCTGTACCTTCTTCAATTCTAATATCTCAAGTGCTATGTCCTAATAAATACTGTCAAGGGAGTAAAAAAAAAAATTCAGTGTCAGAAAATCAAGAGCCAAGGCCTTATGGTGTTACAGATGAAAATGAAATCCCAAAAGAGATGTCTTTGTTGCCCTGAAAATCCTCTCCTTGATAATCCTGCTCCTTTAGACAGTCTGCTCTTGACAGTCTTCCTTGAGGTCAGCAGCCAGTTCCGTGTCTCCGTATCTACAGAACAGGTGAGAAACACATGGAGTTCTCCTCATTTCTCCTTTGATTCATTGAGAGGGGCTGCGGATACAGAGCAGTTGCTTAGCAGGTGTGGGGCTCTGGGTTCCATCCCTAGCACCATCAAGGCAGCGGGTATGGTGGGGAGTACACTCATTCACTGAAAATGTCAACTTTGGCTTCTTAGAATCCAGATGTGCATAACTATGGAATTCTTCATTTCAAAAACAAGAAAACAGTCAATCCCCAGTACCGCCAAAAAAAAGGGGGGAAACAGTGGGCATTATGGTGTCCACCTATAACCCCAGCATTCATGAGCCTGAGCCAGGAAGATCTCTAGGAGATTCAGACCAGCCTGGCCAACACGTGAGTGAAAGGCCAGTGACCTTGTCTCAAAAAAACAAAAGCAGGGCTGGTTATTTAGTTTGGTGGCTCCAGGCCCCGTCTAGTGAGCACAAGGTTCCTGGTTCAATCCCCAGTAACCAGACAACAATACTGTGAGCAATCAGTACCACACACCACAGTGGTGGGCGTGGTGGCTCACACCTATAATCCGAGCATTTGAGGCAAAGGTAGGAGGATTGCTGAGTTCAGAACTAGCCTGGGCACCATAGTGAGCTCAGGGCCAGCCTGAACTACAAAACAAGACCCTGTCTCAAAAAAAAAACAAACAAAAGAGATGATAAAGTTGAGATCTAGTGACATTAGTAACTTGCAAAGGGGAAGCAACAAGTTAGAAGCAAAGACTGAAACACACAACACCTTTTTAAAGCTACTGTAATTTGACTTCTAATCTCATTGTATTTGTGAAGTTCCAAAGGTCTTTTCGTTCCTGATCCACTGAAGTCCCTTGTTGTTTTTCTGAGACAGGGTCTCGCTTTGTAGTTCAGGCTGGCCCTGAGCTCACTCTGTAGCCCAGGCAAGCCTCGAACTCAGCAATCCTCCTGCCTCTGCCTCCCGAGTGCTGGGATGACAGGTGTGAGCCACCACGCCCGGCATCCATTGAAGTTCTCAGCACCGTCCTTTGCTTACAAAGCTCGCTCTGGTTTTGTGGTGGACAGTACACGTTTCTGGACTCTTCCTTCTACTTTCTGTTTTCGTCTCAGGCGTTCACTTGTCCCCCCTGACCTCATCCCCGCTGGCAGATGCCTCCCGAATTCACGCTCCCAGCCCAGATCCATCTCCCAGACTGCTGACTCCTGGTGTCCACAGAGCCTCCACCTGCCTGTCCCGACTTCACTTACTCTGACTACGGTGAGTACACTTCCCACAACACCTCGGGTTGTCTTACCTGCCGCTCCAGCTTCCACCAAGGCCTCCTTACTCTTCTCACTGTGGGTTGGAAATGAGCCATTCTCTGAAACAGGAAACACTGAAGGAGAACCAGAGCGGGGAAAACAATGGTTCGGCCTTGGACGTGTGTAACCTGGGGTGTCTTTGTGTCGTTTAACCGGGAACGAGTAGACGGTGGAGAATACGAGGCCTGATTCCATATCTCTGAGGCCAAATCCTTCAGAATTATTTCATGAGTTTAATATTCCAAAAATGAGTTTCATTAAACATGTTCATTTCAAAAGAATTTGTTTTAAACCATTGGCACTTTCTGCACCCCGCTGGATACAGATGCAATTTTAAGGGCCTTAGTTGCTTCCGTGGAGACAGGCTGGTTTTCCAGTGCCACAGATTTCTCGTGCACATTTCAGGGTCTCTGGATGGGCTCAGTTATATCTATGCTACAAGAGGAATGTAAACCAGCTCACATTACCCCACGAGAACGCGGCCAGATTTCTCTAAAGGGGTTTTGTTCCTTTATTGTTTGCTTAGTAACTTGGCTCAGAACACGCAACTAATGTCAGCCTCTCAGAGGATTTTGGTCCGGCTTTCCCTCCAATACAAAGTATTACTTTATAGTTAAAGGCAATCTGTGCCTACAACTATAATGTTGAGTATTTTAGTTCTAATCCACTTTATTTCAATACTTGGCTTTTTAGGACCATCAGTAGCCAAAACTGATACTCCTTAATGATGCGAAGATCCAAATGAAAAAAATGCATCACTTATTAAAGCATAATACCAACTGTTTAATTTCATTTTCCAATATCATGAAAGGCTTTTTTCTTTTAAAAATCACTAGCCAGGTGTGGTGCCACATGCCTGTAATTCCAGCACCCAGGAGGCTGAGGCAGGAGGATCACCAGGAATTCCAGGTCATTCCAAGTTACATAATGAGTTCAAGGGCAGCCTGTCCTATATGGGGAGAGCCTATCTCTAAATACATGTATACATTCATTAAAAATAAATCAGTTGCCAGGCGTGGTGGCTCAGGCCTGTAATCCCAGCACTCGGGAGGCAGAGGCAGGAGTATTGCTGAGTTCGAGGTTTGCCTGGGCTACATAGTGAGCTCAGAGCCAGCCTGAACTACAAGGCGAGACCCCGTCTCAAAAAGGAAAAAAATAAAATAAAATAAATCAGTTAACCAGGCCTGGTGATGCAAGCCTAGCGTTCTGGGAGGTTGAGACTGGAGTATCACAAATTCGAGCTCAGCCTGGGCAAATTAGCCTTTGAATGTCTTAAAGTAATGGAGAGGAGGAGGAGGAAAGAAAGAAAGAAAAAAGGAAGGAAGCAAGGAAAAAGGGGAGGAAGGAAAGGCTGGACAAGTAACTCAGTGCAGTGACTCTGGGTTCAATCCTCAAAATAAAAATCAATGTTTTCTATTCCCAACAATTCTTTCTGGCAGCTAATCCATCAGAAACTGCACTTTTAACTTGTTTGTTATTTTTCATAATAACTCAATTAACTCATTTCTTCCACTCCAGAGACTGGTAGCCCATAATAGGAAATCTCCCCTGACTGTAAGTTCCTTGGGTTTGTTTAGGAAGGTGAGTTGCTCTTTCCTGCCCATTACTCCTGTGGGGCACAGTTCTCCGCCACCGCAAATCGGGTGCAATCCCAGCAGCCCCCGTGGCAGGGATGCCTCCCCAGCGGGGAAAACTTCCTGTTGGTTCCAGGAGTGGATGTGCCTTCTGCCAACAAGCTTCATCCAGCCTACGCTCCTTTCTGTGCATGTAAAGACACTGTTCGCAGCTCCATTAAGTGATGCGTAGAGGTGTAGAGAAATGCTTTACAAGAACTTTGTAAAAAAATGCATCTTCACTGAAAGGGTATCAAGCGATGGCAAGATGTTTTGTTTTTGGGTTTTTTTGTTTTGTTTTGTTTTGTTTTGAGACAGGGTCTCACTTTGTAGTTCAGGCTAGCTCCGAGCTCACTATGTAGCCCAGGCAAGCCTCCAACTCAGCAATCCTCCTGCCTCTGCCTCCCGAGTGCTGGGATGACAGGCGTGAGCCACCATGCCTGGCACTGTGGTATGTGGTATTGAGGCAGGCGCCGGAACCACTAAGCTAACCCTCCAGCCCCGGCAAGATGTTTTTTAAAAGTTGTGAGTTTATGGAGTTTTCATGGTTTGGGATAGAGTGAAAGGTTGGATGACATAACCAGGAGTTTCCTCTCTGAATTGTACTGGGTTAGCTCTGACAATGGCAGCAAACTGAAACATGGGTTTTGGTTTTTATTTGGTTATTTCAGGCAGAACGAAGCTAACTGTACCTATGTACTAAAAAACAGTACTTGAATCCCTAAATTATCCACACTACCTGTCCAAATTTTACTAAATAAGTGAACAACATTCTTCCAGGGGCAATTGATGCACAAGTATCTGAAGAATGATAAAAATATTTTAATGGAAGCCTATTCAGTGAATGTGGAATTCAGGGCACAATGTCCTGTTAACAACTAACAACTCTGGTTCCTAGAGTTATCAAAATGTTCTCTCTTTTGTTAGCATCCAAAATAATTACACCAGCAATATGGCTACATTCTGGAAACTGCATCTACCAACTGCCAGACCACCGCTTTCTCTAAGTTCATCTCACACTCTATAAGTCTCTCTGTTTTAAAAGGCTCCAACATCTCATGAGATATATTTCCAGTAGGATTTATCATCAGTGAAAAACAACTCATACTTCATCAATCTTTAAAGCAAGTAGTTTTTGCATTCATTGGGAAAAGCTTGGTACAAGAGTACGAAAACCTGGCCTCTTTCCATTCTGGAGCTTCGGAGGTATGCCCGTTGGACAAATGCCTTTAAAAGGTAATCCTTTAAAATGAGAGTGATGTGTTAAAACCGTTATTTTCAAACATCAGATTAAGCCAATATGCAGTAAAAGTGCCAATAGCAGACCCCACAGCCATCCACCAAAATTTGTTCGCTCCTTCTTCTTAACAAACTACATTTCCCAGCCTCCCTTGCAGTTGGATGGCCAGGTGACTAGATTCTCCCTGACAGAATGTTAGTGTTAGGTGATATGATGTATCTCGCTTTAGGACTCAGACTTTTGGGGGGAGTATGTTATGCTTTCTCCACATTCCCATTTTCTACCCCCAGCCAGACTTAGAACCTGCAATCCAGCCTCATTCATGAGGATAATGATATTCTCTGGTTATGCAAGAATGCCCAGTTGGAAAGAGCTGAGATCCCTGACTCACAACACCAGAAACAGATACTGCCTGACCTGAACCTGCCCCAGTTAGTTTCATGAATTTGAGCTAAAAGTGCCCCCTCATTACATATTTTAGAAGCTTAACACCCAGTGCAACATGTCGAGAGGGAGGAACATTTGAGGGCCGATTAGATCTGCTTTCATGTAGACATGAACGTTGCTATCTTGGCAGTAAATTAGGCTCCCTTCCCTCTCTTCCCCCTGCTCTCAGGCCCTGAGCAACTCTTTAGCTTCCAGAACTGTAGGATACAAACCTGTTCTTTATAAATTACTCAGACTCAGGTATTCTGATACAGTGGCACAAAACAAACTGAGACAAAAGAGCTCAATTACAAATTTGAGGGTTTTTTTTTTTTTCTTTTTGGAGACAGGGTCTCGCTTTGTAGTTCAGGCTGGCCCTGAGCTCACTATGGTGCCCAGGCAAGCCGCCGCGAACTCAGCAATCCTCTTGTCTCTGCCTCCCGAGTGCTGGGATTACAGGCGTGAGCCCCCACGCCCGGCATTGTGGTATGCGGTGTTGATTGCTGGTGGGCGTGAGTCTCCACGCCCAGCATTGTATGTGGTTTCCGGGGATCGAACTCAGGACCTTGCGCTTGCGAGGCAGGCGCCGGAACCACTGAGCTAACCCTCCGGCCCTGAGGGTTTTTAATTAGAATATTTAACCTACCAAAACTAACAAGCAAGAATTCTTCAGAAATGTCTTCAAAGAATCAGGAAAGATAGAATTTGAGAGCATGAAACCTAATTTGATCTCTTACTAGCTGTGTAATTTTTGGGTAAATCATTTCTTTACATATCAATTTTTATTCCTAATATAGATGATAATAGTAATTGGGTTGTTTTGTGAGTAGTGTATACTAAATGTTATGCAAGCATTAAATATTATTATTGTAAAAGAGAAAAATACGGAAATATACATACTTAACCAGTAACAATGGCTGTCTTTGGGATATAGGTTAGAAGGAAATGTCTTCTACTTTTTACTCTTATTATTTGAATTTGTCAGAAGATGCATTTTATTATTATGATCGTCTTACATTTTGTGATTATCAAAAAACCAATAATTTTAAAAATATATTCAAAATAAAGTTATCTTTTGATACATCTCTTCCTATTTTTGAATGTTTCAGATTATGTTTCTGTTTCAAAATTATACTTCTCCAAAAATGTCTCACAATCAACATGAAAAATATAAACTCCAAAGGGAAAATAGTAACTGATATGTTTTAATATTTATTTGAAAACAAAAAGTAGAGCCAATCATGGTGGCAAGTACCTATAATCTCGGAAGTGAGGCTGAGGTGAGGCCAAACTGGGCAATTAGGTGAGATCTTGTCTCACATGAAAGCAAAAAAGCAAGAGCCAATCATACAGCTCAGGAGCAGAGTGTCTGTCTAGCACATGGGAAGTCCTGGGTTCAATCCTCAGTAGCAGAGGAGAAAAAAGCTAAAAGCCAATGACCAGCACAACTGCTTAGAATTAGTTTCAATTCAACGAATTACACACCTTTAAGTCCATGTGACTTGTACTGATTTTTTTTTAATTTTTTTTTTTTTTCC
>PVIC010043345.1:0-15463 GCA_004025085.1 Thryonomys swinderianus | reverse complement strand
AACTGAGGAGACAAACTTTGATGCAATATAATAATTTCATTGTTAAATTCTGATGTTCACTGTCTCTGAGTTAGCCTCCCAGCTCTGAACTGTTACACTGCACATGGCTACCTGCAACCACTGGTGTAAACAGCACTGATCTTCTGGAAGTTATAGTTCTATTGCTCAGATAACTATTTCCAAACTCAAACAGAACCAGAAACAAGTTCAAGAATTAAAGAGCACCATAATGGGAATGTAAGATCAAAAGTAGTTCCCATTATCACAAAGTAAAAATAGGCCAAGATACCACTGTTGCTTGGAATTTCTAATGGACTTCAAAGGCACTTTCAGGCCTCATCTGACCGCCTCCCTTCCCATGGCCAGAGAGGACTGCCATGCACAGGACAGAACCGGTGCCTTCTCAGCCATTCTCCTCCAGTCAGGCACAGCCATCTTCCCACAGTCACATCCATCTTCTCACCTGCTGTTTAAGGCCTTCAATGCCTCCGTGATATGAAAGATAAAACCCAGTCCTCACCCGACCCCACCTGACACTCTCAGTGTCTTGGTAACACCTCCCGACCCCTCCAGGTACTCTCTTTTCCACAAACAGCCTGAGCCCCAGAGACAGGAGAAAGCTCTGTCCATCTAAGCAAACTGTGGGGGCCAAGGGCTGACACCAGAGACAGGAAGAGGCAGAGGGCAGCTGAGAGGGGGCTTTGATCCAACTCAAGCCGGGATCTGATCAGCTGCCAACAGTGTGCTCTGAGGCAGGACAGGTAAACTCTCCGACCCAGAGGCTGCTCAGCTAGAAAATGGGCCATAGTGCAGATGAAGTGAGATGCTACAACTCCACCAACGGCCGCATGACTGAGGCAGGCAAATACCTAGAGGCTGGGCCAGTTCTGTGTGACAGGCAGAACTACAAGGAAACATGGAGGAGGCAGCAGAGCAGCAGATCTCTGGGAGTCAAATGGGCCCTGCTATGCTGGAACAACCATGGGAAGACGCACCATTCTCCAAAGCAAGAGCGCTTGAGAGCTACCAATCACCTGTTAGGCAGGTTCTAAGAGCCGCTGGGGGTGGGGTGGGGGCAGGAGAGTCGCAGTTTACATCCTGTGACACCTGGTGAGACAGATCATGACACAACCTCTGAGGGCGAAGCCCTCTGGATGAGACAACACACAGGAGCCACAGACCTACAAGGCCCTGGGATATGCCAGACAGCCTCTGGTGGGGGATTCAGGTTCTCAATTCCAAACAGCACCTCTGTGCTCTGGCACCAGCCATGCCCAGAGCATTTCAGATTCACGTCCTTTTCTACATTCCATTGCTCATTCCCTGAAAATCCCTCTGAGAGAGTTAGGGAGAAGGTATCATCTGACAACATTGATGACAATGACAAAAACAAACATCAGGTGGAGATGCAGTGACCAGAGTTGATGAGGCTCCAAACTAGCCCAAGGCGGACTCCGCAGAGGATCCAGAATAGATCCCTGATTCTCCAAAAGGCCCAAGGACGGCCATGCTAGTAGATGTGGCCCCTGAATTGTGGTAGGAAGGTTCACACCTTATCAGCTAAGAAGCTAGAAAGGCTTAAGAGTCATCCTTTGGGTTTCATCCTTAGAACTAGCAAGAATGAAGTAGAAAGATTTAAGAAATCTAAATGTCAAGGCTGTTTGGCAACAACTATAATTTTTTAACCTCTTCTTTTCTTTGTTGGCAAGTCACTTCTAGGGAAGTATCTTGTCTCTCTTCTTTGCACATGTGCTCAAAGTATAAGCTTAGCTCCTAATAGCCATAACTTACCTCAGTACTCATACAGAGGGGACTAGTTAAGTATCTTAGGAGTCTCTCCTCTTTCCTCCTGAAGGGCCCTTTGCCAGATAGAATTAATCAACCACTGTCCCTTAAAAAGACAATAAGGAAGACATAACCAATCAACCAAAATCCTAGCATACAAAATGACACCCATTTGGTAGTCCTGGTCTAAAAGACAGTGGAAATTATCTTTAACATTTAAGCTTGTTTTTGGAAGATGATGCCTTTAGAGCTTCAGGGGACTAAGCAATTCTTTCCAGCTGGAGTATCAGGGAAAATGATCTCTAAAAATAATGTGGCTGTGAAAAGCTTTTAAATCTGTGAAAATCCCAAGAATTATCATAATTACCTGCCAAATCATGAAAGGATTATAAGTTTTTAAAAAAAGACTCTGGCATTTCCTTTCATACCAGAATGTTCTATCTTATCGCATTCAAGTAAATCATGCTTCACCATCCTTCAGCCAACAAATTAGATGCTTCTTGGTTAAGAACAAGACTCCTCCACCTCCAATTTCAGTAGGAGCGGAGGTTCTTCTGGTTACATCTCCAAGCTCTCCAAGAATGTTCACTTAGAAACCTCCGGATCTACACATGAGATCAAGCTCACAAGCCATCTTCTGGCCCTGTTTATGGTGGCTGTGGTTAGAGCCCAGAACCTCTTTCTGTGAAGACTGTGTCACGCCTGGCCACCATTCACCATCCCTTACCTCATGTCCTGCCAGGCCTGGGACAGTCTTGAGGAATCCTTGCCCCTCTAGGGGGTGGATATACTTTCCCTCCAGTGAGCCTGTGTCACTACCGTCAGGAAGGGACAGAGTAGGGAGGTGAACTCATGCCTTGGTGGCCCTACGATCTGTGCTCTTGGCCCAAGGGAAGCTGGATACAATAGAAGAATGCCCCCTTTCATGGCTAAGGCAGATAAACCTGTCCTGCAGATTAGAGGAAAATGGCTGGTATGGACAGCGGCTCCTGCTCCAGCTGATCACCAGCCATTTAGAAGGGCTCTTTAGGAAAATGCAGATTTCTGGGCCCCACCCCCAGGAATTCCAATTCATATGGACTGGCAAAGAGGAAACCAAGAAGTACTTGTCAAAAGGCCCTGTGACTGGAAAAGAAAAAGGCAAAGAGTTTCTTAGAAATAGCTTAGAATTGCAGTCAGGCTGTTCCCTGGTGTAGAAAAAACAGCTTTCAGTTCACCATTCATAAGACGTGATGTCACTAGTTCCTCTGCTCGTCAGCTCTCAACTTCTGATGGCTAACTGATATGAACATGGCCAAAAGCCAGACAGAAACTGCACCAAGTCTGCCAGCCAGCAACAGATGGCGCTGACAGTCATGGTGGCACTACAGCTCTCAGCAACGGCAGAGTGGGGAGCCTGTACTAGCACGGTGCAAAGCGTGGCCGGGGAGCTGCTGCCACTGTGCTACTGCCGCCACCCGTGTGAGACAAGAGAAGAAGAGACATACAGAGTAAGCATTTGGAAATGTATAAAGCAATTTCATACTGTTGCGACACCCAGGAATTTCTTAATTTTTCAAGATTTCCTTTTTATTTTACAAATAGCATTTAACTACACTATATATGGTGTTTGAAGCAATGTCTTAACGTTAATAAATACAAAAAGTAATGATAAATAGTAATGATGACAACAGCCAAAACACAAGTATCTTTATTTGTTGAGAAGTGAAAAGAAATAAAATAGAACCAGTGGTACCGATGTACATCGTTCCTTTAAATACGCACGTGTCATTTTCTTGCAGCATTTCACCATGGCCTTGAAAACTGAAACTGAAGGACAACGATTGACTCGATGGGTGCCAAGGCCCAGCCTGGTGTGCAGGCACAGGAATTCTAAGAATGCCCGTGTTCTCCTCCACACTACTGCTCCAGCCTGCCTCTCAGCACAGACCATTCTTGTGGCGCTAAGCCAGCCTCTCAGGGCACAGCCCTCCCCAGACGTCCCTGAGTCAGTGCTGCGCAGTCTCTGCACAGCCAAGAAGTGGAGGCTTCGAGCAGCCCTGCTAGTAACTCTGCATCTCAAGGGCTCCTAGAGCCTCCTCAGGAATAAGACCACTGGCAAACAAGCACCAGGACTGCCGCTCAGGGGAGGACCCGGCACGGACGACGGCTCCACTGCTGGGAGAGGCCCCGCGATGCTGCCGTGTGGAGCGTCTGAGCCCAGGTCCTGATGTCAGCCCTCAACCCCTGGACACGTGGCCTTCCAGAGAAGACACAAGCCGTGGAGAAAGCTCAGGCACAATGGCCACTGCCAGTCCCAGAGGACCCCCTGCCTTCCCTATGACCCACAGATGGCCCTGGAAGAGCAAAAGCAGAGTACACAGAAATGACGACACTCCAACAGTGCCCAAAGCCTGCTTGGTGGTGGTTTGAGAGAATGAGCAAGGACAGGATAAGACGCAAACCAGCGTGAGTTCCGACCCACTGCAACGTGATGCACTCACCTGGGTGAAGAGAGCAAGAGGCCTCGAGCAGCTGTGCAGGTCTGAGGCAGGAGACCCAGCCTGCAGAGCAGCCACTGGCATCGTGGGTACCTGCCAACTCTGCAGCAGGGGTGCTGGGGACAGAAACCCACCTGCCCCGTCCCTGGACCCCATCAGATGTGACTCACTTTCCCCTCTGTGGGTCTATTTTATTGTCTCTCAACAATAAAATAAGGCTAAGAATAGTGCAAAGCCCACAAGACTCCTCTGAGGTTTAACTAAGTTAATGCATCAGAAGTGCTTGGCATGAACAGACTCCCGCAAGACCATGGCAGTGCCTGTCCTTAAGACCTCCCTCAGGTTTATCTGCTCTCTGCTGCACACCTGTCACAGACCCGAGTTCAGAGCATCTTCTACAGCCTAGACAAGCCCTACAGTCTCCTGCTCCCCATCAGGTCGAGACAGTCCTCCTACAAACCCACCGATCACTCAGGGACTGGTCTCTGCTGAAAGGCCTTCAGGGTTGTTGATCGATCTAATTACTTGCTTCAGAATGACCCTGGGTGGGAGGACCAGCCAGCTTCCAGCTGGCACGTCCTGGAGTTCGGCAGCAGCTTCATTCTGGGCACACAGGTGCAGCACAGTTCTGCCTCATACCTCATAGACTAAAGGGGTTTTTTGTTTTGTTTTGTTTTGGTTTGTTTTGGTTTTTTTTAAGGTTTTTCACTGGCTTTCCACTAATTTCCTCAGGCTGGAATAGAAGTGAAGGAGGATTGGGCAATAGAGGGAGGGAAACTTCCCAAGAGAAGGGTGGACACTGGCCAAAGGAGGCTATGCCTGTGTCCCTGCCTTCCTTCTAAAACCCCAGCCATGCTTCAGAACTTCATGCAAATCTCAGTGTACTTCTGTGAACCATCCATTCATCCTCTCCATCTGATGCCCCAGTATCAGTGACAATCATTGTCGCTGCTTTAGAAGCAGTTATTATACATCTGGTGTTATCAGCCTCAACAAAGATTCTTTTCTGCACATAAGAAAAAGTGTTCTCTCTCACCACTCACCACTCACCACAGGGCGGTGGGTGTGCAACCTGCACAGCTATCCCTACAAGCCACAGATACTGAACTGGGTGCTGTTACAGCTCCAGTTGTACTGGGTGTGCTGCTGACACTCAGACCACACACTACCTGTTACACAAAACTTCCAGCCTTAACATGAACCCAGTCAGCGCTGCCTCCTGGATAGCTCACAGCCTTGGCACAAAGTGTAGACTCTCACCCAGCTCAAGGCTTTCATGGGCCCAACACTTCAGAGGACTGTTTTTGCTGGACCAACACTGAGCGAGTCTATGGAGAAGGGAGAGGGCAAAGGTGCCTTCCTGTTAACATAGCCCTTGCTGCTGTTCTCCTGGCAGTGCACAATGCTGTAATTATAACCCACCACAAGTACAAAAAGATGCATTGCATTCAGCAGTGTCTGTGAAAATGGGTCAAAAATGATTTTTACAGGCTTCTCCTCTCAAAAGCAGCTGAAGGCTGGCTCACAGAGGAGAGCTACTCATCTCCGAAGACCCCAGTCTAGGGGGCAGTTTGGCGTGGAACTTATTTCATAACACAGAAAGCCAGCAGACAAGGAGGAAGAAGAGGGGAAGGTGAGGCTATTAACATTACGAGCAAACACAGAGGGGCATGGTGTTGCACACCTGTAATCCAGCACTCTTGGAGGCTGAGCCAGGAGGATCACGAATTTGAACCTTGCATGAGCAACTCAGTGACTTCAGTGAAGCCCCAGGACACAAAATAATAAACAAACAAACAAACAAACAAACAAACAAAGGGCCTGGATTTGATCCTCAGCATCACTAAACAAAAGATGAGCAAATGATCTGGATTCAGTGGTCTCTGAGCCCCTTCCCACCACTGTCCTGAAGTCAGCTCATCCACACAGCAAACTTTATGGCCTTCTATGACACAGTGACTTCTTCAAAGATAGGAGGGGGGAGGAAAAGAGGAAATAAAAATGATTACCATGTGATACGTACATATACCAGTTCTCCGTGATAGATGTAACTACAGTAGTACCGTGGTTTACCAGCTTCATTGTCTTACGATTTTGGCAAAGATGATTGTGTTTGTCTTTGTGTGGGGAGATGAGCATTTGTCACCCAATGTGGAGTTTGCAAACGTAAGCAACATTTTGACTAATGCTTCTCTCTGAAAACCAAATAGCTTCTGGACAGAAATGTTTCTGAACTGAGGTATTACTGTAGGTGTATTATATACTGAAAACATACAGTAATAAAGAAACTTAAAGCAAGTATGGGGGTGTGCGCCTATAGTCCTAGCACTTAGAAGGCTGAGGCAGGAGGAC
This sequence comes from Thryonomys swinderianus, assembly GCA_004025085.1. Lineage (NCBI taxonomy): Eukaryota > Metazoa > Chordata > Mammalia > Rodentia > Thryonomyidae > Thryonomys > Thryonomys swinderianus. The sequence continues at coordinate 8,846 of PVIC010043345.1, read as the reverse complement.
TGCTATGAGTTCAAGGCCATTCTGGTCTACATGAGGAGCTCTAGGTCAGCCTGAGCTATACAGTGAGACCCTATCTAAAAATTAAAAAAAAAAAGTTAAAAGTGAAGTGTTTAAAAAAGAAACTCATCTCCAATATCTGAAAATCCTCAAATTCATTCACTTAACAAATATGCTATGAGCACCCACCATCTGCTAGGCCCTGTCTAAGCACTGCGGTCATAGCAGCAAAGGAAAAGGACAGATCCTGTCCTTGTGGTGTCTATGTTCTAGCTGGCTTACTGTCTGACTGATGCAGAAACAGCTTTGCAGAGGCTCAGTCCCAGAAGCTCTGGCATCAGACCCAGAACCCCTTTTCATAAGCTCCCTCCCCGTGGGAACCTCTTCTCATCAACTCCCTCCCCAGGCGAGGCCCAGTGTGCATCTCTTCGCAGCCCTGAGACCACTTTCTCCCCGGCATACTCAGCCATCAATTCACAGGTCTTCAGTCACCATTACTGGGCAAGTGTGTGCCAAGCATAGTGCCTGACATCAGTGTGACAGGACCCTCCCGGTCAGGAGCCCAGCTGGAATCCTGTGGTTTGGGGGAGCACAGAACAGAGGCACCCACCCTGCCCTGGGATATGCTTGACCTGCTGTGACCTGCCAGTGACCTTCAAAGTCACCCAGCTTGTCGGACCTCAGCTTCAGCCTCTGTGAAATGGCATCTTTGGGAGCATTTACATCACAGCTGCTCTCTGGACTAAGTGAGTGGCCACACCAGAGCTCAACAAACACTACCACGTTTCTGATTCCTGTAGCTCTGCCTGACATGTGAAAACATGTGCATCCCTCGAATGCACATAAACCCCTTGACCATCACAAGGGCCACACAAGATGAGACAATTTTTAAACCAACAAACTTGTGGAATTTAAAGGCTGAGAGGGACTCCAGGGCCGTGCTTACTGCTGAGCTCCACAAACTGTGACTTTGCCCCGCTGTGAATACTCAAGCCTCACTGTTTTCTCAGCCAAATGGAGGTCAAACCGTCTTTCCAGAACTGGAGGCTGTGAGGTGTGGCTGAGATCACACCTGTTCTGCAGCATGTGCTAACATCCATGACTTCTTCCCTCACAGAAGGCCTCTGGCTCCCCCACCTCCCAGAGGGTTCATGTCTTCAGAGGCACCTATCACGCTGGTGACTGGGTGGAATTTCCTCTCTTCCAGCACAAAGCACTGAGCTACAAGTGATTTGGCAGCTGGGAAACTGCTCTTCCCTCGAACAGGAAAGACAACATCTGGTGCTCACCAGCAGCTCTGGCGGCTCCTCAGTTTTCTACCCTCTTTGCACACCTGGCCACAGGCTTTCTATTTTTATGGCCAAGAGGAACCAGACAGAGATGACATATGTTGCTTCTGAGTCACAGTATAGGACAACTGGTATGCAACCTTGCCGCTGTTCCTTTCCTTGCCCACTATGTGAGAAAACCTTGTTCACCAGAAGGCATGTCTACAAGACAGAGGAGCCTTTGTCAGCCCCGAACTCCTGAGTCACTGTGTAAACCAGATGCTCTCACTCTTGCCCTTCAACAGCCTATGCCAGACACAGAGTGAAACTGGGAAATGTGCCTCTATCTGATTTAAACATTGAGATTAGGGATCATTTGTTATTGAAGCGGAACCAAACCAACCCTGACTAGCACAAATGTCACCTTCACAGCTCTGTATCTTTTTTGCTGTATCTTCCTTGGACTAAAAGTGTGAAGAATGGGACAGAGTTCAAAGATATTGGTGAAAGGGGGCCTCACCACAGCCACTGGCAACAGGTATGTAGCAAGACCCTCTTTTTAGTGAGGAAGAACCTGGATTCAGACAATTCAAATCATTTGTGAGAAGTCATATAACTAATGAGCAACAAAACCAGAATCTCGATCCAGTTCTATTTTTCCCAAAGTTTGTGTTATGTCTCCTACAGGGGCCTAGTAAGTACTTTCTCATGAATTCCAGCCTGTGAGGGTTCCAAATACAGTGCAAATCTCTCCTTATAGTTGAATGATAACACTAATCACAGGTCAGATGCATTCCATATGCCCGACACTGCTTGGAGTCCTTTACTAACATTCCTTCATAGAGAGAGTCATGCCTCTCCAAGACCTGATGCCACTTCACAGCTAAGAGAGAGGCTTAAAGAGACATCTCATGACATGACTGAAAAGTAAATACAGATGCAGACAAAGATGAAAGAGGACATAAATTCCTTCAACAGAGGTCAGGAAAAAAATTCCCAAAAAGTGGGTACAAAGTAGAAGACTCAGAACACTTCCTACTGCTGGCCAGTGAAGCCCACAAAGATGCTTCCGCACCAAAAACACCCAGTCAGGGAACTAACCAGAATCTTAGAGATGTCTGTTCCTAGGGCGGAGGAATGGGAAAGGGAAGATAGCCCTCCTGGTCATTTCAACTGTTATGAACGTTCTAGGCTCCTGTCTACCTAGCTGCAAGTGACTGGTAATAACCTAACAGTGACCTCAAGTGGTCACTCTACATAGATGAATCAAAGATCATTTTCTCCAAAACTCAAGATTCAAACCCAGATCTGTCCAGCTCAAAACCATCTTCTTCCCAGTCTTCCCTCCATATCCATCAATTCATCCTCCCTCCCAACCACCCATCCATCCAGTAGGTATTTACTGAGCATCTACTATGTGCCAAGCACTACGTGGACACTATGGATATAATGAAGAAACAGACAAAAAGTCATTCCCTCCCTTAAGTTAAGTCTAGTCCAAAAGGTTATAAATGGCTGTTGACTGAGTAACGGTGTTTTTATGCTGTTACACAAAATCAGACAAACAAAGGCCTAGCTTCCATTAAAATTCTGCTCCCCATACAGAGTCCTGAGCCTACATCAGAGAAATTAAATGGAATTTCTATAGCAATTGACACCACACTAGTGACTTATCCCAGGGAAGAAATGAAGATTTGAATAGGCCAAAGATAATGAAAACAAAAGGAAGATAAAAAAGAATCAGATGCAACAAACATTTCATGGCTAACAAACTACAACTGCTCATCATGTCATAATGGATTAACAAAACATAAAGCAATCTTCTCCAAATTTCTATTTGACACTTTACCAATAGTCTTCTCTGTGGTCTAGGATGGCCATCATCCCCATAGCCTGCTGGGTATTTGCTCTGCCCATCAGCATGCATCTTCACTTAGCCACGGTTCAGGGAAATCATGAGGTTCACGATATGTCATGGAGTCTCAGGTATAAGACTTGTGCTACAATTATTGGGAAAGAAGCCTTTTCATAATACTAGAATGGCTAAGTTCATATCTATCTATCTATCTATCTATCTATCTATCTATCTATCTATCTATCTATCTATCTATCTATCTATCTATCTAATCTATCTACTTCTATCTGTGGTGCACTGGGGATTGAACCAGCCAGGGTCTTTGCACTGAACTAGATCCCTAGGCCTTTTAGAGAAATAGTCTCATTAGGTAGCTAAGATGCCCACCCTAGAATCAAACTTGTCATTCTCCTGCCTCGGCCTACCAAAGTGCCTGGATTACAGGCATGTGCCACTACATCTGGCTTAAGCTCATAGGATCTAAGCCTGATGCTTCAGGAAGGCATCACATAGACAGCCCTCCTAGGAATAAAAACCATAAAGAAGAGAGGAGGGGCAAGCAACAGAGAGAATATCCACATCACATGATTTGACCTCTGGATACAGCCATGCCTACGGGAAGACAAATCCTTAGACATTTTTTTATGAGTCAATAGACTTCATTTTTCAGAAAACTAGTCTGAGTTGGGCTTTCTGTGATTTGGATTAGAGACTTCCAAATGACAGAGCCACCAAGGACCTACGCATTTCTGCTCTAAGAGCTTCTTAACCATTCATCCTTAAATGGCAGTGGCAGTGCATTCCTTCCCTTGCTGAGCTAAGAACTGACTAGACTGAGTTCTGGGATGGTGTACAAGGGCCGGAGTTGAGGCAAATTCAGTCCCCTCTTCCATGAGACACACCTTATCTCAGGAGGCTCTGTAGACTGTAGGACCACATCATAAATTCCCCAATGGGAAACAAAGGTATGGTCTTAGGTCACATTAGTAAGTCTATTTCTTTCAACTTCTTTTGTGGCATCAATATTCCATAAGGGCCTCCCATGTGGAAGAGGGGAGTAGGATACACAGAAAGATCAGATATAGTTCCACCTTCCAACTCTGCTATCTAGTCGATCAGGAGGCCAAGGGTGATGTCCTTTATAAGGACCAACAGCCATTTCTCATCGACCTATGGTGGCATGACATGACCCATGGGTTTAGGAAAAACTGGTGCTAAAACCACTGTGTCACTTTGTACAATTTATATACCCTCTTTGAGCCTCAGTTTTCTCATCTGTAAAATAGAAATTTTAATGGTACTGATTTCCTAGAGCTGTTAGGAGAATGTGTTTAAACTGGTAGGCTGTGTGTACACCCTTGTACACAGTAGAGTACTAAAAGGAGATAGCAGCCAAGGACACCTCCACTGGCCCAGTCCCAGAAGAACTCAGTAACTTGGTACCCAAAGTTCTGAACAGGAAGTACCTCCCCTCATCCCAAATGCTACATAGGTCTCCACATGGGCTAAAGAAGCTAACCGAGCTCCAATACTTCCCCTTCCAAGAACATATAAGCCTGGCTTTCCACGGTGTGCAAAGGTAACATCACACCTAAGCAAATGATCGACCTTCCTTCTCCCACATGATTCGGCCCCTAGAAACACTGATGAGACATGGAGGCAGTAATCTGCTTATGCTGAGGAGAAAAATCACATGCCATTCCAGATGTGCTCAGCCCCTCCAAGTACACATGCTCCCTATGTGGGCGCCATCTGAAGCAGCTGCAGAGTGAAGACAGGCTATGCTCCAGGACAGCTCACTTCCAAGCTTCAGCCGTCAAAGGTAGCTGGGGCAGAGTCAATGAAAACCACCGAGCCTCCAGAACTGCTGCTGTTAATCTGCTGGCTTCTTCAGTGCTTTCATTTGTAGCACCGAATGAGGGTTGTTCCAGACTTGGCAAGATGAGGGATGATGCTAAAAAGAGCAGCAAAATCCCAGCATTTCTCAGCAAGGCCACGGTCCTCGGGCAGCGAGGCAGACTGCCCCAGTTTACTTTTCTGTTATAGTTCTGTCACAAGCTAAGATGGTGCCTCACATCTATAATCCAAACTGTACAGGAGGCTGAAGCAAGAAGACTGCAAGTCTGAGGCCAGCCTGGGCAACTTAGGAAAGCTTTGTCTTAAAGTTTAAGAAAATGAGGAGTTTAAAAAGCTAGGGTATAGGGGATTGCTCAGTGGTACTGCGCTTTCCCAGTATGCTCAAGATCCTGGGTTTGATCTCCAGTACCAAAAAATATTAATTCTGGACAAATGAATTAGGTGTTTGCAAGCATCCTGTTCAAAGTGAGATTTTATTCTATTTTTATAGAAAACCTAGATTCATTGAAGCTATTACAAAGACAAAACAATTATTATCAGGAATATTTTGAGGACCGCATCAGTTTCACGTTTCGTTACAGAAAACTAACCTAAGAAGGAGGCACTCTTAAGAGGCTGTAAGAAAGCAGGCTGGAATAAACAGGGTGGACGGATCAGAAGCTACCCAGAAGCAGTCATTCCAGTGGTAGGACGTGCAGCTGGGATATTTCCCAAGAGGCTGCATACAGAGGCCTGGGCCCAAATTAGTACAAGAATTTTGCCCTTGTGGAGAATAACAAAAGGCAATCCTCTTGAGATGGCTGCCTTTTCTTTTAGGGATAAAGGTACCTCCAGGCCTCAAAGAGTCATCTTAACTCCAGACTGTTTCCTCCCCAGCTCCTATGCATTTTCAATACACTGAACTGCTGGTGACGCATTCAGCAAAGGCAGGAATTACATCCTAGTCTGTGGATTCCTAGACATAGAAAATTTTAGGGTAAATGATGAACTCTAAGTGCCTCCGGGTTAAGCTAATTCAGCTTTGTTAATAACTTTGTCATAGTTTCTACTGCTGGTGACAACTTACTCTCCCACTACAGCTTGTCTTAAGGAAGAACTGGTTTAAGTATGTAAAAGAAAATGACTTTCATCAACCTCACTTCAGAGGGAAGAGGCACCAAGTTCTTTCCCACAGTGATGAGCAGAATCTTAAAGCAGCAAGATCATTTTCAGTGACCAACATCTAATCCAGCAGACTGCCCAGAAACTGCTGGTATGGCATCTGCCTCCTTGCTCTCTTCATAATCTTTTACTGACTCTTCTGTGTGGACCCCAGCATGTCACACCATCCGTTCACAGACTGAGAGAGCATTCTCTCTAATCTCTCCGGTGTGGCCCGCCCTTCTGCTGTTAAAAGGGATAAGCCTGCATCGCAGACATGAAGTGTGGACTGTCCCCATCCCTGTCCATGTGCATCCACATCAACCTCTTCTCCCCCATAATCACTTTGAGTCTCCGTCCTCAAGATCTGGTTGTGAGGCCTGGCACCCACACCATGCCAGGTACATCTCTGCCAGGGCTGATTTACCACCAGCCACAAATCTAAATTCAGTAGTAGCTTCAGCAGCAGCAGCAGCATCACTGTCCTCTTCATCAACAAGGGATTGTGTTTATTCTCCAAATTTAGCACTTTCTATAGTATATAAATGTTCCTATAGGTAGGCACCGAGGTCTGGACAGAGTGTGCACTCTGATGATGGAGTACTTCAGTGGGAGCTCTAACTGGGAACCATCTAACCAAGGCACATAGTTTTCAACAATGCAAAGGGTGCCGGTGCCAAGGCCTTTCCCCCTGAGCTTCAGTATCTGTCTGTTGATGTCCTTCAGCCAGTCCCAGTGGTGGAAAACTTTTGAGGAAGCTCAAGCTCACTGTACCCTATGGCATCAATACCTAGGTTCAGCCACAGCGATCTTCCCAAATGAGAAATTAAAATCCTCACTAGATTAGGCCTTGCTCAGTTACACAGTTTTAAACAGCATGTGTGCACTGATGACTAAATTCATATTGCTTGCTAGAAATCCTAGACATGTATGTTCAAATGCTTATAGGTCTCCTGGATGCTTAATAGGCATCTCCACCTTCAAAGCAGGTAGCCCAAAAAGCAAAATCCTGATAGTCCTCCCCAAACCTCCTGCTCAAGCAGGACTCTCCCCTCATGGTATCTCATAATTCACAGCCTTCTGTGTGCTCAGGCCAGAAACCTACAGTCATCCTGGACTCTCCTCCTCTAACCAATATCCAACCTACGGCCAACTCTGACAGCTTTCTTCTCATAGCTCATTTAGAATCCAGCCACTTCCTCAGCTAGCACACCTGCCCACACCACCAGCCTCCCCTACTCCACACCATGCTCACTGCCCTGTCCAATGCTCATCTGCTTTTACCTCTAAGAGCCAAGACACTGCTCCGCTCCCCCATCCAGGGACTTCTCTTACTGCTCAGTCCAAGTCCACACAGCTGGGGAGGCCCACCTGACCAGGGCCTTTGGTTTCTGGCCTCTACTAGTAGCACTGTTCCTGCTGTCTTTACCAGCCATCCTGGCCTCCCTGTTATTCTTTAAATCCCAGGGCACCTGCTCTTGCAGCTGCTTCTTCACCGGACTTTGTTCTCCCAGAGAATTTACCATCTGGCTTAGTGGCCCCCACTTCAGGCCTCTGTCACATATTATAACCCCATCAGTCTGGCTGCCTGTGTACACCAACTCTCCCCACAGTCCCTAAAGCCCTCAGCATGCACACTCATGTCTGGCAAAGGCACTCCATACTGACTTGTGGAATGAAAAACACAACATCAGTAAACCTGTGTGAGCTGGTAGGCTAGGCCAGGAGGCCTTTGGCTGCTGCCTCACTCCAGTGCTAGAGTTCTGCGAGGTCAGCCGGGTGTGCAAATGCTTTCCCAAGGCAGTCTCCCCAGGAGTCTCACTGTTGGGGTGCAATGCACCAGGAAGGAGGACTCAAGTCACTGGCCAGTAACATCAACTGGTACTTACAGAAGGATGCCAAGTACTTGCTGTGAGCTGTCTTAAGTGATCCCCTCCCAAATAGGTAGCTCTTATTTTCTCTCTTAAAAATTGAGAAAACTGGCCCCCAAAAAGTTGGAGTAAGCAGCCAAAGCCACAGAGCCGGTCAGATTTAAAGCCAGCTCAGTCTGACCTCTAGGCTGGGAAGCTTCCCATCACACAGAGTGACTGCCTTGGCACGGCACATCCATAGGCCTCGGGGCAGGTCTGCAGATGGGCCCCTGTCTGACCAGTTATTCTGGGGAAGGAACTGGCTTGTGACTTGGCACTGAAAGACTAAGACACACATATGTTGCTTTATAAATTTAGACACAAACCTACAAGAGCAGGTCTTTAAAAACAACCTGCCTTTCTGCCTAGGGCATTAATACAGGAACTTTCACAGGTTAAGATTCTGACTGCAGATGGTTAAAAAAAAAATCATCTAAGAAAGAGACTGAGATTGGGGTGGGGTAAAGAAACCCCATCCTTGTCCCCCACCCCTGGGTGCCAGGGACCTCTTCAGAAGGGCACAAAGAGGACAAGAAAACACCATCCTTCACTTCCAGTTGGGGGCCCTGCCTGAAGGGCAGGCGCTTCATGCCAGGGGGAACAAACTGAGCCAGGGTATTGACCCATTTCCTCAGCTACAAAGAGAGGAAGGAACTTCCCTCAATTGATACCCTGGGAAAAATTGACTTTATAAAAAGCCAAGTACAGGATTCTTAAGAGCAAGTTTGTCAATGTAAGTACAAGCATCTAAGCTAACATGGTAGCAAAAGATTACATGCAAGAATACCTCCTAATAACACACACAAACACCCCACACAC
>PVIC010043344.1:0-15456 GCA_004025085.1 Thryonomys swinderianus | reverse complement strand
AACTCAGCAATCCTCCTGTCTCTGCCTCCCGAGTGCTGGGATTACAGGCGTGAGCCACCACGCCCGGCTCCAACTTCCTGTCTTACAGTTTTGGTTTAACTATCACAGGTTCATAAATCTGCCTCTCAGGAACTTCTAGCAGACTATAACCCTGTCATACCACACTGTCTGACCTCCAAGGCTTCCCTCTGAAATGTGGGTTGATGCCTCTATGCCCCATAACTCTTGCATTCTGAATATCTGCACAAAAGCACCACATGGGTGATACCAAGGTCTGTTGTCACCTTTAACAGTATGCAGGATCCCTTAGAAAATGGCTACAGTGATCTCTGAAAGCCTGAACGGCTGAACTTGAGGATACACTTACTTATTGGCCCTAAGTGGGTGGGGTACCCTGTGGCTCTCTTCTCAAACGAAAGTCTTTCAAAGGAGTTTAGGAGCATAGCATTTTACACTCTTGAGCCTATAATGCATGGGATCTGGCCAATTCCTGAAAAATGCTCAACACATCTTTCCTATGGTTTTCATAAAAATAACTGACTTCTTTTTAATGGAACTAATCTGTTTATCAACCACATCTTCTTTGACTCCAAATTTACATGCCTGTCTTTTCTGGACAAAATATACATTTAAAAAATATCTGAGCTCTGAATTTTGCTTCTGATTTTTACTTAAAATAAGCAGCCATCAGTGCCTATGCAGACACTAAACATTAGAATGCCTTGAAATTTACTCCACCAGATGAATTGCTCCACCTGCTTTAATTCAACCTCATACAAGTCTCAAGACATGGCCAAAACAAAGAAGATTCCTTTGACAGAATGTTACATAAATGGCATCTATTTCTGTTCACAACAGAATCTTCATTCCTATCTGAAACTTCATGAGCCTGGACTATACTGTCTGCATTTCTATAAATTAGTTTTCTGAGGTCCAACCACAATTACTCATTAACTTCTGTTTATAATATTTTAAGGCTTTTTCTCAAGCTTACATCTATCCCTTACTAAATTCCTCTCACAAACCACTTCTAAAGGCTTCTGAACTACATAATCAGATATAGTCCCAGCAATTCTCTTTTTCTAGTACCAATTTTCTGTTATGGTTTATGTCTAAAATGTCCTCCAAAGATCTCATATATTTGGAAGGTAATTGGATTAGGGGGATGATATACTTAGTGGATTTATCCACTAGTGAGTTCAGTAACTCAATGTGCTATTAGAAGGTAGAGTTTGATTGGAAGTGGATCTCTTGAATCATAACCCAGATTTTGTATCTGGTTCCTCTCTCTATGTTCTCTACTGCCATGCCATTAGTGCTTTAGGGCCAGTCAACAATGGACTCAACACACCAGTAGATGTGAACCAAGTAAACTTCCATTCGTTTTGGTTGTGGCTTTCAAATATTTTGTTTCTGCAACAGCAAAGCTAACTATTTCAGAAACTTTGCACTTGAAGTTGGGCCACTGTATTACTGTACCTGCTCAGGTAGTTTCAAGGTCTTTTGGAACTGGTTTGCAAAAAGAATTTTGAAAATGTTTGAGGTTGTTACCTAGAGAAGCCTTCAAATGCCATAAGCAGAGATTTATGAGAGGTTCTGATCAGATTTCAGAAGACCATAATACTGATAGTAATGCACACAGTAAAGGTGAGGCTCATGAGGATTCAATTTGGAATGAGGACACTATTGGAAATGGCATTAAAAGCCATGCATGTCATATTGTGGTAATAATTTCCCTACATTTTCCCCATGTGCTAAGACATTGTGTAAGGTTGAAATTAAAAATGGTTGAGTAGCCGGGCTTGGTGGCTCACACCTGTAATCCCAGCACTCGGGAGGCAGAGACAGGAGGACTACTGAGTTCGAGGCTTGCCTGGGCTACATAGTGAGCTCAGAGCCAGCCTGAACTACAAAGTGAGACCCTGTCTCAAAAAAAAAAAAATGGTTGAGTAATTGTTCTGGAAGAGGCTAATTGTTCTGGCACTCCAGTACTCAGGCTGTGGCATAGATGTAGCCCCCTTCTTTTCTCATTCTATAGTGAAAATCAGGAGCAAAAAGCTGAGCTAAATAGTTTGAAAAGCTTGCAGTTTCTTCAGAAAAGAAGTGTCAGCAAAATTGGGCCACTAAGAATAAGGTTGTTGAAAAGATTAGCTTTAAAAGAAACAAGAACTTTGCATTAGGCCAATAAGCAAGCATAGCATGAAGCTATCCAAGAAATTAGCTCAACCCAACCCTTTCCAGATTCAAGGGCTTAAAAGTGTAAATGACTATATAAAACCTTGCTTTGGGAAGAGAACCCCAGGGATCCCAGCTCATTCTGGGCTACCTCGGTGAGTTTTCCCCTGAGTTCAGCTATTCAGGCACTCAGAGGCCACTGCAGCCATGGTTTAAGGGAGCCTAGCTACTGGAACACTGCTTGCAGACCTTGACATTTATCCACGTGGTGATGGGCTTTCAGGCATGAAGAATGCAAGAGATATAAGGCTATGGTTGTGTCAACTCAGACTTCAGAAGATTTGGGAGACTAGATGGTGTGCCCCTGAGATAGCAGTATGTGAAACTGAGAGTGAAGCTGAAGGTGCATTGGTTACCATAGGTTACTGAATATGCAAAAAAATCTGGAATTTCTACTGAGTGAAGTTGCAGGCAGTGAGTAGAGCCTGTCCAAGAGAGATACCATGTGGGTTACAACTTGGCATAGAGGCAGAGCCACTAAAGTCATTTGAAGTTTGTATCTCACCTCAGCTGTCCTTGGTGCTCTGTGTGGTGCCACAGGATTTAATGTTTTTAGCCTTGCTTTGGTCTGGTTCCTTTAATTCTGACTTTACTCCTTTTTGGAATGGAAATATTTTCTATATGTTACTGTATATTAGAAGCACTTAATTTTATTTTTTAAATTAATTTATTTTATTGGTACATTTTATATACATATTGTGATCACAATTAACATTGAAAATTTGTACCAGTATATGACACAACTTAGTTCTAATTTTTCCTATTCCTTTGCCCCACCCTATAACCCCCCTATACACTATATACATAAACTTTGTTTTGTTTTTACCACCGCATTTTCCCCCATGTTATATGCCCCTCCCCCTTTACATTTGAATATTTTCTATTTTACAGTATCCATCACACATTCTAGAACTCATTTATATCTTCAGTTTCTCATACTAGAGAAAAGATACTTTATTTACACATTTGGGACCAATTTATTTCACTTATGAGTATGTCCTCAATGTACATCCCTTTAAGTATAAATGACTCAAACTTATCATTCTTTATGGCAGAGTAACACTTTATTTTATAAAAGAACCACATCTTCTTTATCCAGTCTCTACTTGATGGGCATTTAGGTTGTTTCTAAAATTAAGCTATCACAAATTGAGCTGCTATGAAAATGGGAGCACAAATGTTCCTGTGGTATGAATCATTTAATTCTTTCATGTGTATACCTAGCGGGGAATAGCAGGGTCAAATGGGGTCTCTAATACATATACAAAGAGCTTAAAAAAGTCACTCCCCTAATTTAAAGACCCTAATTCAAAAATGGGCATTTAAAATGAACAGGCACTTTTCAGATAGAAGTAAAAGCAGCTAAGAAGCATATGAAGAAATGTTCAACATTACTAGTCATTTGAGAGATGCAGATAAAAACAACACTGGTATTTCATCTCATTCCACAAAGAATGGCTGCCATCTTGACATTGACCAACAACAAATGCTGGCAAGGCCTTGGGGAGAAAGGAGCCCTTCTCCACTGTTGGTGGGTATGTAGACTGGTGCAACCACTGCAGAGATCAGTGTAGAGATGCCTCTTTTATTGTTATAGAAGCTCACAGCTAAGAATCTACCTTGAGTCTCATAGGAAACTTTGAACTTGAACTTTTCAACAATGCTAGAGCTATTATTAAGACCTTGGGAATTCTTAGAGATGGACTAAGTGCATTTCACGTAGCCTCATGTGCTTTTGAAGACCAAAGACAGAATCCTGTGGTTTAGATCAAAATGATCTCCCAACCCCATGTGTTTGGAAGGTAACTAAATGATGGGGGCACTATACTCACCAGTAGATTCATTTACTGATCTGTTCAGTAGCTGAATATGCTATTAGGAGGTGGGGTCTGGTTGGAGCTGGGTTAAGGGGGCGAGTGAACTGGTAAGATTTACTTTTGACCCTAGCTCCTCCCTTCCTTCTTTGTTTCCTGGCCATCATGGAGTGAGCAGACATCCTCTAATGTTGGGAACAATCCTGTTTGGGAGAAATAATTGGAAGGTCAAAACTGACCAGGCCTTCCTGTAGACAGACTTTGGACTTAACTATGTTGGAAAAGAATCCTGTTTGGGAGGAATAATCGGAACACCCTTTCCTGGCTGCCTAGACTTTGCACTCAGCTCACCTTCACCTTGGAGAACAACAAGGACTCTGGTCGTCCCACATGCTGTGATGCTTCACGGTGGAACTGCTCCATTACCAGTGTTTACCCTGCCTTCTGAGTCTTTGTTACATTTTTGTTACTAGAGAGTTGCTGAATAAAAGTTGTGGCAGGCTGGGGCCTGGGGTCTTTTGCTACCCAGAGTAGCATGGATCAGGCCCAAGCTCAGTTTCTCTAAGCCTCATACTATTTCACTGTGTGCCATTGACTCACAGGAGAATAGAACCTAAATCCAAAGGTCCTAGTTACATTCCCTTCCCCTGGATCCTGTACTCTAAGCTCCATGCAACACTTGATACATCGGAGAAGATGGTTGTAAAGGGATGACAGAGGACAGCACAGTGGGTAGTTCTGAAAGTGAAATCCTTGAAGTGTGGAATTCTCTGCAAAATTATTTTAAGTCAATGAAAACATTCAGGGTTAATTTCTTACTTTGTCTGGTTCATCCTTATGCCTGTGAGCAGCAGTTTTCATCTTTGTATTATATCAATTCTGTAATTTTTCTTTTCGGTACCGGGGATCAAACTCTGGTCCTTGTGCATCCAGGATTTGCGCTTTACCACTTGAGCTAAATCCCCAGCCCTTATATCAACTCTGATATAAGAAACAGACTAGCAGATGCCCTGAGTGCTGCATGTGTTGCTCTCAAACTAACAAAATATAGCTAAGGTTTGACAGATGAGTGGCATGTACACAACAGCAAAGATCATATTAATCATGCAAAAGGAATGCCAAATCCAGGCTTTTACCTTTCAATAAAAAGCTGTTTGTATCATTGAAAGCTCTTGATACTATGTTTTCCTAAGAAAGAAGGTATTCATGTATGAGTTGTTTCCTTTTTCTAATCTAAAATGTCAGTATTCAGAATTAATTGCAGTGTTGGCACTTTGCAATAAATAAGTGAGTTTTGGGTTACAGTTTGGCCACTCTGTCTCTGAAAGGTTCACTGTCACTGCACTAGCACCTTCTTCACATCTATCTACTTGTTTCTATTCGTGCAGAAGACAGTGCCTAGCTCAGTCTATCTGTTCCACCCACCCCTGCCAAGCCATTCTCTATTAGAGTAGAGCACTGACAGTTACATTGGGTTTCTGAAGTGGATGAACCCCAGACTCAGTTAGCAGAAGGCTGGTGCGGAGCGCTTGGATTTAGAGAATCCAACAACCTCACCATCAACGGTATGCTTGTCATGCCCAAAGCCAGTGACTAGAAATCATTTTTTATTATTAAGAAATCAATTGAATCAAATGTAGTGTGTCATCATGAATGACTTACTAATGAGCAGGTTTTGCCCTGCAGTTTTCTACTCACTGTCAGCATGGTCTCGTGGTTAAGTATGTGCTATCTGGAAGCAGACTGCATAGATCTTGTTTTGTTATGGATATTTGTTTGTGTTTTGTTTTGTGAAATGTAACATGCGTACAGAAAAGTGCATAAGTTAATATGCTTACAGCACACTGAATTTTACAGAAAGAACACTGTCATGTCGTGGCACTCAAATCAAGAATCAGAGTATCACCTGAACCTTAGAAAGATCCCTCCATCCACCTTGTGTCTCCTTCAGTTGAAAGTATTATCCTCATTTCTAACATCATAAATTAGTTGTGCTAGTATTATAGTTTATATAAATGGGATAAAGGTATGTTTATTCTGTTTTCCTCTGACTTTTGCATAATGATTTGTTCATGATATTTATCCATGTTGTTCCAGTATTTCACTCAGTTCATTCTCATTGCTGTATAGCTTACCATTGTGCGACTATAGTACAGTTTCATTATCCAGTGTATTCTACAACTGATGCCCATTAAGCTGTTTTCAATTACTGGGAAGATGAGTAGTGCTGGTACAAATAATTCTTAATATTTTTTGTAGTGAACACAAGTGTATTTCTGTGGGATATTATATCAATTATATTTTCCATTACAGGGACACAATACCCAACACCTACAAGTTAAGGTGGAGTTTTATCGCTTCTCGGCCTTTTGGCTAAGATCAAGTGTAAGGTGGAGTTTAACTAGGCTCATGGTTTCAGGGTATTTGTTCCATGTTCAGCTGGTTGCAAGACATAAACATCACAGCAGAAGGACATTGTAGAGCAAAGCTGTTTAGTTCATAACAAGTGGGAAGCAGAGTGACAAAAAAATATCAGAGAGGAAATGATAAGGCACACAAAACAGACCCCAGGGTCACATCTTCATGACCCACTCCAGCATATCCAGAAGTATGTTCTACTCATTCCCTGATGGCTCCAAGTAAAAGAAGTTGACAGTCTACCTTAACCATTGGAGGTATGTGTGCATTTCATATTTGGTAGATGCTATTAAATACTTTTGCAGAGTTATTGTATCACTTTGCATATCTACCAGCACTATGTGAGGGACTTTAGGCCTTGCACATGGTAGACTGTTGATTTGGCACTGAGATAAATCCTGAGACTAATAATATGATTCTTTTCAAAAAGTAATAATGGTGAGGGCATTAAAAAGTAAATTTAAGTAACAATGGGAACTGAAACGACTTTGAGAGATGCAGGAGTAAGGTGAAATAACAAGATTTATTGCCAGCTAGCAATGTCAGCCACAAGAAAACAAATCCTTCTAAGACTGACCCCGGGATTCAGTTTCCAGGCAGTTTTATAGATAAAAGCCAGGTGATGTAATTGGCTGAGACTACATACCCACGGTCTATGTGACCACCAGCACAACTGCAGGTGGGTGAGGCAAACTTAGTGAGCTTCCTAAAATACCATAGAAACAGGAAGATTATATCATTATGGTGTTGGAGGTCAGGGAAAGGGAGATGATTAATAAGCAGGTGGGGCTGGAGAGAGGAAGCTGATTAGTAGAGTGACGAACAAACAAGAAATGATTAGTTTTCGTGAAATATTTAGCTTTGGTGATTTCAAGGTGATCTACGAAGTCTTAACTTTAAAATTTTACATTTTCCACCACAAATTCTCATAGAATGTCAGTACCAGTACAAAGGGGAATGAGTCTTCCTGCAGTATACTCCAGTAATATAAGGTGCTTGAAATTTTTTAAATTCAGTAAATCTACTTCTGAAACATTTTATAATTAATGTGAGATAAAGAAAAATGTACACATACAAAAATTTTCTTTTATGGAGGAAATATCTTTGAGAAATATGTTAATATGCTTTCCTACTACTTATTTCCTTGACTGAATTTCTTTAGAAACGAATACTATTTTATATGGAAAGGAAGAAATGAAAAAGTTCAAAAATTAATTGCAATATGTAATTCTTAATATCGAGTATATTTTATCACACTCAGTCTTGAAATGGAATTACAAATCTGCATTTGCTACACATATAACAGCAAGTATTAGATATAATCCCAAAAGTTATATATATATATGAAATTTCCAGGATGCCAACAAAACCTGAAGGGCTAGTTGGTCTACATTTACAGCAGCCTGGAAATTTTTGTATATTTATTTAATCATTCTGATCATTTTTATAGTATCTGATTATGATTTCTATTCACAATTCCTTGTTGATCAAAATCTCAACATTTTCAAAATGTTTATTGGTCTTTTGGATGCCCTCTATTTTATTAGTGCTTCTTTACAATATATAATTATTACATTCCTCATAGAAAGTTGGTATGTACACAAAAACCTTAACTCTTTTAATTCTCTCCTTTCCCTCCCCACTCTCTGCATCTTTTGGTCCCCTTCTCAGTTGAAAAGATGCATATCCCCTTTTCTTATTATCAATCTATATTTTGCTCTTTACTTATATTTTGGGTTTTATCATATAAGAGAAGTCATGTGATATATAAAGTTGATTTATTTCACTTGATATTATGTTCTCAAGGTGCATCCATTTTCCCCATGAATGATTCTAATTTATTCTTCTTTATGGCAGAGCAGTATTTTACTTTGAATAAACCCAGCTCATTCTTCTTCATTCATCTGATGGTCCATACATAGGCTGCTTCCAATACTTGGTTGTCATCAGTTGTGCTGCAATAAACATGGGTCTGAATGTATCACTGTGATATGCTTTTAACTCTTTTGGGAAGATAACTACAAGAGAAATAACTTGATAACAGAATTTTTATTCTTATTTTTTTGAGAAATCTTCTTACTGATTTTCATAACAGTTGGTTACACTTCTAACAATGATGCATGAGGATTCCTTTTCCATGCATCTTCACCAGCATTTATTATTATTTGACTTTTTGGTGTTAGCCATTCTTCCAGTGATAACATGGAATCTCAGTGTTTTGATTTCTCTAGTGGCCAGAGATGTTGAACATTTTTTATGTATTTATTGACCATTTGTATTTCTTCTTTGGAAAAGGGTCTTCATTTCAAGTGACAATTTTTTTTATTGCATCTTCTGGGGTTTTGTTGAGGAGTTTACTATTTTTAGTTCTTTATATATTCTATGTATTAGTCCTTTATTTGAGAAACATCTGGCATTTTTTTTCTATTCTGTTGGTTATCTCTTCACTCTATTGAAGGTATATTGAGGGTTGCTATGCAGAAGCTTCTGAAATGGCTATGATCCTATTAGTTGATTATGTTATTTCTTGAGTAAGTGGAATTCTGTTCAGAAAGTCTTTACTTACACCAATATCTTCAAGGTTTTACCCTATTTTGTCTCCAAAAAATTACCTTCACATTTTTTCCCCTTTGTTACTTATCCCAACTCTTTTCTCTTTGGATATTTTCTATTTCACAATACCTGTCATATATTCTAGAACTCATATACATCTTTTTAAATCATATTCTTTACCCTCATTACTTTTCCCTACCAGATTCCCTTTGAATATTTCTTATTTCATAAAGTCTATCATACATTCTAGAACTCATTTACATTTACAGGTTCTCATTCCAGAGAAAAGATAGGCTATCTACCCATCTGTGACCTATTTATTTCATTTATGCATATGTCCTCAGGGTTCATCCATTTGAGTATAAATGACTCAAACTTATCATTCTTTATGGCAGAATAATGGTCCATTTTATAGAAAAAAAAAACACATCTTTTTAAATCCAGTCTCCAGTTGATGGGCATTTGGCTTGCTTCCAAGATTTAGCTATCATAAACTGAGCTGCTATGAACATGGGTGCACAAATGTCACTGTGATATGAGTCATTTAATTCTTTTGTGTATGTACCTAGCAGGGGAATAGCAGGGTCAAATGGGATCTCTAATTCAAGTTTTCTGAGAAATCTCCACACTGATCTCTGTAGTGGTTGCACCAGTCTATATTCCCATCAGCAGTAAAGGGTTCCTTTCTCCCCACAGCCGTGCCACCATTTATTGTTGGTTG
The DNA here is from genome assembly GCA_004025085.1 of Thryonomys swinderianus. Classification (NCBI taxonomy): domain Eukaryota; kingdom Metazoa; phylum Chordata; class Mammalia; order Rodentia; family Thryonomyidae; genus Thryonomys; species Thryonomys swinderianus. The sequence continues at coordinate 5,715 of PVIC010043344.1, read as the reverse complement.
ATTTTGTGATAGCAACCATTCTTTGTGGAGTGAGGTGGAATCTCAGTCTTGTTTTCATCCATATTTCTCAAATGACTAGTCATGTTAAGCATTTCTTCATAAGTTCTTAGCTGTTTGTACTTCTTCCTCTGAAAAGTGTCTGTTCATTTCAGATGCCTTTTTTTTTTTTTTTTGAGACAGGGTCTCGCTTTGTAGTTCAGGCTGGCCCTGAGCTCACTGTGTAGCCCAGGCAAGCCTTGAACTCAGCAATCCTCCTGCCTCTGCTTCCCGAGTGCTGGGATGACAGGCGTGAGCCACCACGCCCGGCACTGTAGTATGTGGTATTGCTGGTGGGCGTGAGTCACCACGCCCAGCATTGTATGTGGTTACCAGGAATTGAACTCAGGACTTTGAGCTTGTGAGGCAGGCAGTGGAACCACTGAGCTAAATCTCTGGCCCAGATGCCTATTTTTTAATTGGGTCTTTAAATTTAGGGGGTTGATTTTTTATGTGTTGTGTTATATTTATTGATTTTCCTATATAGAACCATCCTTGCATCCCTGGGATGACGCCTATTTGGTCATTATATATGATCCTTTTGGTGATATTTTTTTCCATTCTGCTTGCCAGTATCTTATTGAGGATTTCTGCATATTCTTAAAGTAATTACTCCATAGGTTTTTTTAAAAATTTGGATCCATATTTGGTTTTGAAATCATGGTAATGCTAATTTTCAAGTAAGATTTTGGGAATATTCCTTTCCTTTCAATTTCATTAAAGAATTTGAGAACTATTGGCATTAACTTTTTTTTGAAGTGTTTACAGAATTCTGAATTGAATCTGTTAGATCCTGCACTTTCTGTAGATGGTAGATTTTCATTACTGCTTTAATTTTATTGCCTGTTATTAAATTATTTAGACTTTTCATAACTCTTAGTATAGATTTGGTAATGTATGAGTATTTGTAATTTATTTGCAATTTATGGACATTAGTAATTTATGGTATTTTTAATTATTGGAACACTTTTTAAAGTAGTAATATTCTATATTTTGGCTGTGTTTGTGGTGCTTTCACTTTTTTCATTTCTAATTGCATCAATTTAGGTATTTTCTTTCCTTGTTTTAGTAAAATAGATAATGGTTAGTCTATTTTGTTTGATTTTTCCAAAGAAGTTCTTCAATTCGTAGATACTTTGTGCAATTTTGTCTCAGACCTTTATGACTTATTTTTGTTTTAAATTTGGATTGGTTTGTTCATTTTATTCGAGGACTTTGAGATGCAGCATTAGATTATCTATTTTGACTAAGTTTTTAAAAACTGATTTTATTTGTACATTTTATATATACATTATGATCACATTCAACATTGAGAATTTGTACCAGTACTTGACATATCTTGATTCTCATTTTCTCCCTTTCCCTTGCCTTCGCTATAGCCCCCTCATCCCATATATACATAAGCTGTTTCATTTTATTACCATCAGTTTTTTTTCTTTCTCTTCTTTACTTAACCCTACCCCCTTTCCCCTTTTCCTTTTGAACATTTTCTTCCTATTTCACAATGCCTATCATACATTTTACAGCTCATTTACACCTTTGGTGTTTCATAACAGAGAAATGATATGGTGTATACACATCTATGTCCTATTTCAATTATGAGTATATCCTTAAGGCACATCCATTTGAGTATAAATGATTCAAATTTATCATTCTTTATGGCTGAGTAATATTCCATTTTATTTTTTAAAAAGGAAAACAAAATAAAACACATCGTCTTTATCCAGTCTCCAGTTGATGGACATTTGGGCTGTTTCCAAGATTTAGCTGTCACAAACTGAGCTGCTATAAACATGGGTTCGCATATGTTGCTGTGATATTAATCTTTTAGTTTTTTTTGTTTATATACCTAGCAGGGAAATAGCAGGATCAAATGATACCTCTAATCCTAGGTTTTTGAGGAATCTCCACACTTATATCCATAGTGGTAGGTTATTAAGTCCATTTATTCAAAGGTTTGTCTAATTCTAATGTTTCATTTAGTCTAACTGATCTATTTGTGACACTGGGTTATTAACATTCCCCCACTATAATTATATTGATGTTTATCTGATCTTTTATAACTAATAACATTTGTTTTATGAATTTGGTTGCACTGGTGTTCAGTGCCTATATATTTATAGTTCTTACCTCTTCCTTTTTACTTTTCCCTTAATATGTAATGATCTTCTTTTCTTTTTCTGATTAGTTTTGGCTTAAAGTCCACTTTGACTGAAAATAACTTAGCTATTCCTGCTTGTTTTCAGGTTCACATTACGTGAAATATTGTTTGCCATCTTTGATTATATTTAGTCCATGAATTTCATTCTAGATTAAGTGTGTTTCTACTGAGTAGCATGCCTTTGAATTTTGTTTCTTTATCCACTCTTCCAGTCTGTGTCTTTTGATTGAGGAATTAACAGCATTCATATCAATTTATTACTGAAATACATTGCCTGTTTGTTACTGCAGTACTTTCATGTTGCTAATTCTCCTTTTAGTTAACTAGTCACCCTGCCCAATTCATTCTATTAGACATTTCATTCTATTAGACATTTTGCCCTTTCTAGAATATCCTTGAGAAATTTTTAGAGTACTTATCTGGTGGATATGATTTTTTCCAACATGCAGGTTGTCATTGAAAGTCTTTTTTTTTTCTATAAATTTTGAAAGATATATTTGTTAAACATGCCATTCATAATGGAAGTTGTTTTCTTTTAGGGCTTGAAATACTCCATGCCAAGCTATCCTATTCTTAAAGGGTTGGGATGAGAAGTCTGCTATAATCCTAGAGGGTATTGCCTTTATATGTGATTTGCTTCTTTTCTCTAACAACTTTTGACAGACTGTTTTTTCATGGAGTGGCTCCTTAGTGATCCCAGCATTTTATTCCTATTTCACAATGCTTATCATACGTTTTAGAACTCATTTACACCTTTGGTGTCTCATAACAGAGAAATGATATGGAATATATACATCTATGTCCTATTTATTTGTATATGCCTCATTTGTTGAGATGTTATATATTTCCCTTTTATTTAAAAAAGTTTTCTGGGCAAACTGATTTTTCATGTAATTTATGCTGTCTTCTGAGTTTTCAAAAATTTTAATAAACTTAGATTGGTCTTTGTGTCAACTAGCAGGTGTTCAATCAATTTTTCAAGTTCTCTTGTTATTGTTAAGATGTCACTGCATAGTTGGTCAATGACATCCTATATTCTAGTTATGATACTCTGTCCTCATATGGATATCTTTTCCTTCCTACACTTTTAATAAGTGTTTAACTTCCTGGAATTCTGTTTGATAGTGTTTTTTTCCTGTTTGGTAACTTTTTATGGACTTCCATTCTTTGCTAAACTTGCCATTCATTTTTAATTCATTTTGATTAGGTTGGCTCGGTTGTTAGTCTCTTCCACACACTCATTGATTATTTTGTTTATTAAATCTATTGTGGTTATTATATTTTCTTTTAGTTTGTTAAGTACATTATTGATTTAGCTTTTATATCTTTTTATAATTTCAAATAATTCCACTGAGTGGCTTTTGATTTCATCCCTCTTGATGTCCAATTTTACTTTGATTCTATCTCTAAGTCCTTCTTAGCACCAAGCAGGAGATCAGGATTCTCAGCAGGGTCTGTGACAGCAAGTTACAATTTTCTTTCCATCTGTTTTCACAGCTGATAGTTTGCTGAGCTTCCTTTGCCCACTCCAGAGGCTCCTGTCTCTGTACAGCTCAGGGTGAGGCAACTATTCCATCGGAGATGTGTCCTTACCTTTGCTGCCTTTGAAAAACCACATCTGTGAGGCCTAATTCTCACCGTGGAGGAGGGAGATGTGTTCTTCCTGGGGAGGGTTAAATTTCTCAGGGGGTCTATGTCTGGTCTCCACCCTCTTCACTATTGCACTACTGTCTCTTGTGGTTCTCTCTCATTCATTGTGGTAGAATAACACTGGAAACTTTGATATGAAGTTGTTCTGTAGTTCTTTCTTAAGCAAGTAATTAAACCTTCCCAACATGTCTCCCAATTACGCACTCTCAAATATGGTATACACTGCCTGGACTTCTTCTTCAACACTAACCTGCCATTAGTCACTTTCACAGTAGAACTCCATATTATTTTTGCAGTTTACTACACCTATAGGCTTTCCGTAGGGTATAATTGCTGGCCCAGTCAATAGCTCTGCCTGGAGCTACCAACTTTCTGCCCTTACCTTCTCTCTGGGCATTGGCTTCCTCCATGACCAGGTGGTTTGTTGGCCTGTGCCTCTGCTGCCTTGTGCCAAAAGAAAACAAAATTCAGAGCAGATTTAGAGTCAGTCTGTAGATATGGCCAGAGCACAGAATCCATGGGTGTGGAATTGCCTAAGGCAAATGTAGCTATGGCAAGTTTCAGGATCTTTAGGTCCCCAAGACACCTTCTCTGGAGCTAAAGCTTCCTGAAGATGTGATCAGTTTACTCCATTTCCACTACCATGTTTCCCTTTGGGACTGTTCTTTTAATCTGTAGTTTAACTGTGCTCTTTACTGTTTTTTTCCCCCTTCTATTAGTTTTGGTTGGTTCTTGTTTGTCTCAGACTTTGGGATGTGTCATTATTATTTATTTGAGATGGTCATGATTTCTTTTCAGATCAGATTTCATTATGTAGTACCAGCTGACCTTGAATATGTTAGTTAGCCGAGATTTGCCTTGAACTCATGATCTTGCTACCTCAGTCACTGAGTGCTAGAATAACACCATACATGGCTTTCCTTGATTTTTTTTTTTTGAGACAGGGTCTTGCTTTGTAGTTCAGGCTGGCCCTGAGCTCACTATGTAGCCCAGGCAAGCCTTGAACTCAGCAATCCTCCTGCCTCTGCCTCCTGAGTGCTGGGATTACAGGTGTGAGCCACAACGCCCGGCTTTCCTTGATATTTTGAAGTAAGCACTCATAAACATTTCCCTTGGAATTCCTTTTGATCTATTTCATGGATTGTGGTATGTTGTATTTTGATTTTAATCAATTATATGAATTTTAAATTTCCTTTTTGATTTCTTCCCACTGATTATTGAAAAGCAAATAGTTCAATTTCCATGTTTTTGTATTACTTCTGTAATTTCTCTGGCTGTTGATTTTTACTTTCATTCTATCATGATTGAATAATGTATAGTAAATTACTTCCCTTTTTATTTCTTAAGACTTACTTTATGGCCTAGATTTTGATCTATTTTAGAGATATTTCCATGAGCTAATGAAGCAAATGCATATTCTGTAGTCACTGGGTGGGATTCTATATGTGTGTTAAATCTGTTTAATCTATATTGCCAATTAACTCGGATGTTTCTTTGTTAAGATATATGAATGAACTGTTAGTGAAAGTTTCGTATTAAAGTAACCCACTGTTATTGCATATGTATGTCTATTTTGAGTAGCATTTGTTTAATTGTTTGCAGTGGCATTTGGTGGATACATGTTTATAATTGCTATATCTTTTTGATGTGTTCTTCCCTTTATCAACATGTAGTTATCTTTTTCATTTCTTTTGACTAACTTTGTCTTGAAGTCTGCTTAGTCAAATATGAGTATAGCTACTTCTTCCTGCTTCTGGGTTCTACTTGCATGGAATATGTTTTCCTTTATTTTTTAAAAATTAATTTTATTGGGCTGGAGGGTTAGCTCAGTGGTTCCGGCGCCTGCCTCGCAAGCGCAAGGTCCTGAG
>PVIC010043343.1:0-15474 GCA_004025085.1 Thryonomys swinderianus | reverse complement strand
ATGATTTTTGTAAATCTATGTGGGCATATAAAAAATATTCAGAATGCTGGACGTGGTGGCTCACGCCTGTCATCCCAGCGCTCGGCAGGCAGAGACAGGAGGATTGCTGAGTTCGCGGCAGCTTGCCTGGGCATCATAGTGAGCTCAGGGCCAGTCTGAACTACAAAGCGAGACCCTGTCTCCAAAAAGAAAAAAAAAATATTCAGTGCATGTAGCCATTATGTTATACAACTGTTAGGACCCCAGCATTCTCTTCTACATTTGAGTGAACATGCATTCATGTTATACTATGCATTAATCATATATGTCATTAATTTAATGTGGATTTCCCCAGTTTCTTTTCTTGCATTTCATCTGTATGGAATTCTTAAGTTTTAAAATACTTTTGGGTATGGGTTATTTCTTTAGCTTTAAACTATCAAGGGTGACATTCCCTCAAAGGGCTATCATATATTATAGTTCCTGCTAGTTTTTCTACAATTCAGTTTTCAATAGTTTGAAGGTTTCTTTGGTTTCTAAAGTCTGTTTTCTGGGGGCCTAAATTAATATGTTATTAAGTCCAAACCTTTTGTTAAAGTAATCTACTACATGACTTTTTCTTATCCTCCCACCTTCTTTTAAAAAACTTCAGTACATTTGAACTATGTGTAATTGGGAAGTTATTTCTTTCAGTTCACTGGTTTTTTCTTTCAGTTTACTTTTTAATAGAAAAATAAGCAAAAGTCAAATGTCCATAATTTTCAGAGAAATCTTGGACAGTGCAAACAAATCAAATCATCAAGTCATTTCAACTTAGTGTGAAGTCAGTCAGCTAAACAATAATTCCGGTCTAAGTTCAGTTCTTATTCCATCCATGACTCTGAGGATGTAATTGCAGGGTTTCTAAGTACATGGTGGCTGAGTCACCAAGGGCTGAATTTTCTGCTTATTCCATGGGAGGGGGTACTTCTTAGGTGGCCATGTTATCCAAAGCCTAAAACAACTAGAAATAACACCCCTTGCCGAGAAAGAAAGAAAGAAAGAAAGAAAGAAAGAAAGAAAGAAAGAAAGAAAGAAAGAAAGAAAGAAAGAAAGAAAGAAAGAAAGAAAGAAAGAAAGGAAGGAAGGAAGGAAGGAAGGAAGGAAGGAAGGAAGGAAGGAAGGAAGGAAGGAAGGAAGGAAGGAAGGAGGGAGGGAAGGAAAAGCAGAGCAGTAGAAGAATTCGCTGTTTAATTTGGGCAAGATTTAGAACCATCATTTTCACACTATTGATTTTTCTTCCAGTTACATTACAAACCTGCTCTCCACAAATATGTACTATATAAATTTGCACTTGTTTTTAGGTTTTTTAATGTCAGCTTCTTGCCATTCCTATTAAGATGTAAGTTCCTGTAAAGCAAAGTCTGTTTATTCAGGGAGGGAAAGAGGAATGGCAAGAAGTAGGGAGAAAAGAGAGGAGAAGAGAAGGAAGGAGAGGGGGAGGAGGAAAGGAGGAAGAAAAGAGAGGATGGAGGAAAGGAGGGAGGGAGGAATAACTTGCACATTTGCAGCTATGTCTGTGCTAAGCCTTGCCTATGTGGACACTCAAGAAAAGCTGCCAACAAACCAACTATTTTAGGTTTTTGTATTTCAACTATAAATAATGCTTTAAATATATATATATATATGTATATATATCTGAAAATTTATGCATACATTTTCAAAGCTTTCATATGTCACTGAAAGAATTCAACTCCCTTACTGAGCAATATGGATAGATTCCTGCCATCAGTTCACACCCTAAAGCACAAGACATGATGATCTTTCTTTTCATTTGCATAGCTACGATTCATCATTATCCAGCCCTATTTTTTTTACTCAACAAAATGGCATTGCATCATTAAGATTTCAGCATGTCTATTCTTGCAATGACTATTTTGAATTGTGTCTTTTAGAAGCAACCACTTTAAGGGAAAAAATCTCACTAGCTTAAGTATCTACTTGACTTGGTATTAAGATCCAAATTTTTCTTATTAGTTCTTTTTCTTATTGCTTTTTTGTGTCAGGAAGGAATTACTACAGCGAGACAGTAAATGGAGCTCTCAACCTTATAACCTCTGCTTTTAATCCCCACCCCCAATAAATGGACTACAAATACATTCATCATCAGTGCTGCAGTTTATTCATCTTTCATATGCCAGTCACATCTTTAAATGGAATGTTATTTCTGTGTTTGCTACCAGAAAGATTCTAGAATGCATTTCCTTCTCTTCCCCTGAAAAAAACTCAGTATTATTCTTAATTAAGTATGACTTTAGAAATATTGCTTATTTTTTAATGTAAAAAGTGACCCACTGGTCTTTTAGGAAATACCTTGTTTGATTTCATAATATATTTATAGTCTCATTAAATAACATAGAAAAAGATAACCCGTGAGAATGTCTTTTCTGTCCCTGCTTCTCTCTCTCTTCTGTTAGGAACGAACACATTTGTCCTGCAGCATAAGAAGGCCAGGGAGGAAGAGAGGGGGCTATTTTACTTGTTGGCAAAGTACTCAAATTTGACTCCTCCCATCACTGTCTCTATGTACTCCCAAGCCTGAAGGAATCTAGGAGAACTGAGAGGTGGAGTCACACGCCAATAATTGCTAACCGGTGGCCTCTCCCTGTCCTCTCCCAGCATTTGCCTGGGGCTGTCAGCTGGAAAGTCAGGTTCATCTCACCAGAGGCTCCCAAGGAGCTGAAATAAAATGCCAAGGATTAAAAAAGTGAGCTCAGGGCCAGCCTGAACTACAAAGTGAGGCCCTGTCTCAAAAAAAAAAAAAAAAAATTTAAAAAGGAGGAAGAAGAGGAGAAGAAGAAGAGGATGAAGAAGAAGGGGAAAGTGAAGGGGACAAAAAAGGAGAAGGAATTCCTTTTCGGTCTGAGAAGGAAACATCTAAAAACACGTCTAGTTCTTTTTGTGTTGCTGTTACAAAACACCTGAGACAAGGTAATGTATAAAAATAGGAGTGTACTTGGTTTACAATTCTAGTGCCTGGAAAGTCCAAAGAAGCACGGTGCCAGCATCTGGCAAAAACCCACTGGTTGTCCCACAGCATAGTAAAAAGTCAAAAACAGACCGGTCTCATGAGAAAAAAGCCAAGCGCACACAGTGGCTTCACTGTGCGAGAACTAACCCAGTTCTGCAAGAACCACACCAATCCCTTCCAAAGGCAGCGCCCCATGACCCACTTGCCTCCCTTTAGAGTCATCTTCTTAAAGGCTCTACCACCTTTCAGCACCGCTAGGCTGGGGAGCAAGCATCCAGCATGTGAACTTTTGAGAGGCAAACATATCCAACCTATAGCAACATATAAGCAAGCACATAATTCAAAATTTCATTTAAACTCTAGACTTTATCCTAGCAGTTCACCTCAAACCATGTTCAAGAGCACGCTGCAGCCTGGTAAGCCTGCAAGAGTGCAGAGCACCCCTGCAGCCATGCCTCTGCTCACCTCCAAGCTTTCTGCTTAGCAACACCAGAGGTTCTCTTCCTTCTAGTCTTGCAGATTCAAAAGCACACTGGGGTGTTTTCCCCTGAGATGAGCAGTCTCTTCCGAAGTCTCCAAGAAGTAGGAAAACGAGCACCTCCGCTAAGCCCAAAGGTTTATGTTAAGACAGCTGCAGGAAGGTCACCAACTGAAGCCAAGCCCCGGGATTTCAGCCTTACCCCAAGGAAGTTTGGACTTTGCCTCTTGGGAAAGTTCTCTGAGAATCAACTTCACTGCAGACACACTTGCAGGCTGGGGCCCACGTGCCTTCACTCCCTGAGCTCACACCTTTTGCTAATTGACTTTGAAGTTCCCACCCCTCTGTGAGGGAGTATTGTAAACACCTGCCTCTTCATTCCTAGCTTGGCTGCCAGAAGTCTAGGTCCTAAGAAGCTCACTTTGCCCCTTCTGGCTCTGCCAATGCCTCGGGAAGAGCTCATGGCATTACTATTACTATGAAGCACAGTCTAAGAGACTGCTCATAGAAAATATTATGTGCCCTTTTCCCAGAAAAGTAATAAGTAAACTAATATTGTAATATTGTCCATTATTGTAAAAGCTTCTCAGAAATTAGTCATTCCTCGCAACAAGCCTATCAAACAGACAATATTTTCATCCTTCTGTAAAGATGAGGCCCCAGAAAGAAACATAGTGAGGTAACCAGCTCCTAACTAAAAGGTGGCCCAGGCAGGATTCAAACCTTAATCACCTGGATTCAGAGTCCATGTTTCTATCTTCATGATAAGTGGCCTTGCCAACCTCCAAGTCCACTCCACTTAAAACTTGTCTGGGGGTTCCTTCCCATGCCCTCAATATGAAGTCCAACCGCCCAGGATAACTTGCCACACATGCAGCGTCTGCTCACTCGTCTGCCTGCTGCCCATCCCAGGCTGCCGCCTCTTCCCCACCCTGCCCTCCTCCTCCTTCCCCCTTCCCTCTCTTCCCTCCAGATCTGCTCCAACCATGCTGAGCATTTTGTTTTTTAACCAAACCTACCAGCTCCTTCACATCTTTGTGCCCACTATACCCTCTGCCTGAACCCTCAAAGTCACCTGTTCCCCAGGAATACTCCCCAGCCAAGTGCACAGGGCGACGCGTCTGTGTCTGCCCCCCCCCCCCACCGGGAACTTTACAGAGCACTGAGGACACTGGATGGCTCTGGCCTGCTCAGCCCTCTCCTGAGCCCAGCCGGGAGCCCCTGCGGCCAAGCCCTGGCTCTCCCTCCTCTCTGTGGACCCAGTGCCAAGCAGGCTCTCCAGCCTCTTGATGGGAATTTAGTAAACCGGCTACATTGGAAAGCAATGGAAAGGAACAATGACATGATGGAGAAATGGATATGGAGACAAGAGATTTAAATTTTCATTTTTAAATAGTCAAGCCTTTAAAGTTCTAATAAACATTAATTAAACTGCTCAGCACCCTTGGGTCTGCATCTGTGTTCCTCAATTAAAACAGTCCTTTCATGAGAGTTTCCTCTGCCGATCCTTCCTCTGCAAGCCTCTGTGTTCGCCAGGGTGCCTGGGGCCAGTAACCAAAGGCACTATATTCCTTGAAACAGCTGGGGAAATTGCAAGCCTCCTCCCCAAGCAGCCCCTCCTGGTGACACAAAATACACATACTGTGCTTCCAAAAGAGATCCAAGAAAGTTTGTGGCAGAGGAAGGCATATTATTAAGGAATGGAAAAAGAATTCCAAGTCAGGAAACAGACAGATGAAGACTCGATGCGGAGTAGAAAAGGCCTGTGTAACAGGAGGTGGCAAGTGACGGCGGGGAGAGACCTTGCTCCCAGAAGCCAACGGGCAGCTGACAGGTGATTATTACCGTCTTAACCCGGAGGCTCTGTCAGCGGGCTGGGGCTCCCAGCCTGACAGCTCCTGCGCAGAGGGCTGGCGAGGGCAGGCGCAGGAGGCTCTGGCTGCCTTCAGACTCAGTGCGTCTCCCAGGCTGCTTTCAACCAGGAGGGACCAAGGGAAAGCGAGACCTAAGTAGGAGAGCAATATCCTGACTCCAAATGGAGAAACTGAGCTCCTGTAACAGCCGCCATTCCCTGGTGACAGTTTCTCATAGGTAGGCATGGCATTTCTGTTGCCTTCCTGCCATCACCGAGAAAGAGCAGCAACCCCAGAATGATGAGTGCCCTTGACCCCCTTCACACAGACAGACCCCCGACTGTGCGTCAGAGTTACAGACGACTGGAATGTGAGGATCAGTCGAGAGCCAGGGACTAGGCCAGCTGACAGTTTGACTTCGTTCAAGCAGAAACAGAGGTGCAGGAGAAGAAACTGTGACTTCTCCCTGGACGCTGGGGCCAGGCTCTGGGCTGTTAGAATGAGTCACCTCTGAGACGGTTTGAGGGAGACTTAGGGGTGTGGCCGAGAAGTCAGGTATTTTGCCAAACCTATATTTTTCGGACAGGAAAACTATGATTGAGAAGGATACGGTGATTTCCAAGGTCACACAGAAGTTAAGCGGACCGAGAACAGGACTTGGGTTTCTGGCTTCAGTCCCAACGCTGTTTCCTCTACTTGGTGCCACCCGGTTCTCGGAACAGGCTTCACAACCATCCTTCTCCCTCTCCATTAACAAGTCTCAAGGCAACTCTGGAGCTTAGAGCTGGCAGAACAATGACTGAGTGACAATATGTTTATGCAGCACTTACACACAGAATGGAGACCAAAACCTCCAGTCTGCCTCCTCCTGTCCCTCGGGAACTGACCCAGCTGGTCAGGCTAGCAATGACCTGGAACTTTCTCAGGATCCCTTTCATAGTCTTTCTCCTCTGCTGCATTTCTTACAGCTCTGAAAAATACTGCCCGCAATGCTGTAATTCTTCAATCTGCTGGGCTAGTCCCTACACAGTATTTGTGTTTGGTTCTACAGTGCTGTCTGCTTCACTTTTAAATTTCATTTTAGAAGTCTGTGACAAGAGAAGCCAACACTTAATTGTAGGGACTGGAAGGGACTTCACAAACCGCTGACAAGGCACAAACAGAGTAGTTATTTTTCTATTTCCCTTTTGGTAGAATTGGCTGCTGTATCAATTGCAGTAAACAACATGAACCAGAAAGCCTTTTGCAGCCTTATTTCAACCCCCTCCCATAATCAAAAGAAAAAAAAATTCATTGTAATAAAATAAATGGGAACTAGAAGTTTAGATCTTTTGAAAAGTTAATTTAATTTGAAAGGTTTATAGAGACCATTTTCTTTTGTAGCCTAAGACCAAAACGTTTGCATTTCATTTTACCAGTGGAATGATAAAAAGTAACCTGATATTATTTTCAGCATCATAATAAATACTATACAATAAAACTAGAATAAAATGTTTCATTTTAAACAGAGAAGTGGAAATGGAAGCACATATGCCATATAATTCTGAATTGACATATTTAAAATAACTATCTGAATTGTTTTAAGGTATGACCTATGTATTTAATTGCTTTTGCTAATGCTACTTTCATTCTTTACTGCAAAGCTGACAACAGTAAGCACACAATTCTGATTTTATATACAGTCTAGTTAATCCTCTGAATTGACAAGTTTAAAGTAGATGGAGTGTCCTCTTTACAAAGAAAGTTGAACATGTAATTAAACAGAACAGAAAGCCTTCCCAAACCTTTATGAGTAGCTCAAATTTGCAAATGGATAATGTCCTCCTCCTTGTCAGTTCCATGTCATAAGCATCTATTGGAAGGACAATGCTGAGCAGTCTTCATAGGCAAGGTGAAACAGGAATCCTAGACCAGCCATACTGAAGATGATCGTGTGGCTGGTGTTAGATTACCCATGCCAGACACAACAAATGGAGCCAGGAGTGGGCTGTGCATGGATTGCCTGCCTGTGGAGAATGTCGTGTGTGTGTGTGTGTGTGTGTTTGTGTGTCCAATAAAATAATTCAAAGAATGAAGAGTTGCTGATGAGAGAGAACAGGAATTGTTAAATAAGTAAAAGGTTTAACCTATTGAAAAATGTGAAATTAGATATTTCCAAGGCACTAGTAAAATTTTGACTGTTAAGTCCAGAAAGTAAATATTCCAGCATCAAATTAAGACCCAAAAAAAACCCTAAGAAGCCCACACCTGTCACTTGTTTCCTTCTTGCAGGTTTCACTTAATGGAAACCACTTAATCGCATTCTTTAAACTCCTAATTGCCTATTTATTTTCCCCAGAAAGTTGATGACAAGAGCACTAGAAGTGCTGTGCACAACTCATCTTTGTGACCCCAGCATAGTACTTTCAGCATATATTGGGCATCTCCAAAATATTCAAAAATGGAGAAATTGGTGCTTCATTTGTATTTTTAAGTAACAGATGCATGCATAATAGGTAACATTAGTCATAATTATTGGCACCTAGATGCTACATTAATAGATTCTTTAACTAAAATATTTATTTGCTCATAGCCACTATGTCAAACCTCCCAAAGCACAAGACAAAGGGAAATTTCATTCCTTCCTTCGGGAGAATTAACCAGTATTCTTAACATATATATATAGCCATAGAAAAATAGCCTACTTCATAGTGACCATCATACTAATCAGAAATATCAGATCCAGTGAGGCAAAAATGTCTGTCTTGTCTTCCTATTTCTATACTTCCTTATGGCACTGTCTTTTCTGGCAAAGACAATTAGGCAAGAACAATTGAATAAACAAATAAATGGCACATAGAAAGAAAGAAGTTAAAGTCCCTCTCTTGTGAACGGTATGATCTCAAATAAAGACAAAGTCAATAAATTCACTAAAAACACTATTGAGATAATCGATGAGTTCAGCAAGTTTTCAGAATACAAGATCAAAACACAAGCATTGACTATATTTCTATGCACTACCAATGAACAGCCCAGAAATAATACTGGCATTTTTACTTACATTGCATCAGAAAGAATAAATGCTGAGCAACAAACTGTCAATAGAAGATCAAGACTGAAAATTGCTAAACATAATTTAAAAGGATTAAAGAAGACCTGGCTAATGGAATAATATTCCAGGTTCATGATTGAAAGATTTAATATTTTTAAGACAGAAATATTCCTCAAAGTGATCTACAAATTCAAAACCTCAGCTCACTTTTTTGTAGAAATTAATAAGCTAATCCTCTAGAAATGTAAAAGAGATTGAATAACTCAATATTAAAAAGAAGAAAGTTGGAAGACTAATTATAGTATATTCATTCAGTGGAATATGATCCAGCTATTAAAATTAGGTTCATAATATACTATTAGTCATGAAAGGCAGTAGATAAAACATAATGTGTAGTATGATCCTATTTTTAACTATGTATATATGTATTCTTCCTGCCACTTATAGAAAAAATCACAAATACTACCCATGGGTGAATAGCTCAATTTAAATTAAGCAGAATTAAACAAAATTAAAAGCTCAGGTCCTCAAATTGTATTTGCCACAAGTCAAGTCTTCCATAACTTCGTGAGGACAGTGGCTGCTGGACAGACTGGAGCAAAACCTCTCCATCAGCACAGGATACCAACCAGGGAGGCTTGGGCATGTTTCTCATTTTCTTCTTTTCATGTTTATTTTCTGCTTTTTTATTATAAACCTTTATAATAAAACAATGTTTTGGAAAAATTCAAGGTAAAGTGAAATAGGGAAAGGGAGCTAGGAACACACCCAGGGGTGCAGGAGTCCCCCACTAACACATTGATCATGGCAGCACAGGCAACTTGAGTTCTTGACCAGGCAGCTTCTCTGTACCCATGGAGCTGGAAGTGGCAAAGGGGAGCAGTCCCAGGCACAGAGGTCATAAGTCCCATTTTTCCCACCCAAAATTCAGAGGTTTTTCAAAACTAAACACTTCTCAAATTGTTGCACACTTTACTGGACTACTACAGTGATAACATGAATGTTTCTGTTCACTTGTTCATATTTATAGCAGCTTTCTAGGGGAAAGGATATACTGACCTCCCCACCAGGCCATGCCCTGACCCGTCTGCTGATATAGATTTAAAAAATAATATAGATTAGTTCATGCTTTCTGGAGGACAACATGGAAATATATGTCCAAAAACCTTAAAAATATTCTACTGCTTTATTCAATTATGTCACTTTTAGAAGCTTACAGAAAGAAAACAATCATAGATATGCTCAGAGATTTAGCTATTAGAATGTACACAACAGAGTTCCCAAATTCAAGCAGAAAGTACAGCCACAAGATACATCCTCATGATGAAATATACCATCCATTAAAAAGAATGCTGGCAGGAATAGTTAATGATGTAGAAAGTGCTTATGAATGTTAAGTTTTAAAGATGAATTTTAATACAATGTAAAAGGTATCATTGCATTTTTGTAATATACATAGGTATTCATATACACATATATACCCAGAATAAATGAAAATGAATATGGTGAAGATATGACTTTCCATGTAGTAGGAAAATATCTAGTTATGATAGAAAACTATTATTTGTCATATTTTATATTATGAATATATATTACCTAGTAATGAGATAAAATAAGTTGTTGATTTTAAACAAAGATAAAATCATATTAAGATAACAAGTCTTTATACTTAGAATTTGAAATTAAATTATCACTACAATTGAGTCTTTTTACATTTAGCTCCAGGCTTCCTAGCATTAGGGCAAAAGGAAAAATACAAAGAACTATATAAATCTCCACTGATTATCAGCTCTTTCCAGGCAACAAACTACCATCCTAGCACTAAATTTCAGAAGAAATGTACAATATGCACTTCTCACTAACTCTAACACCTACCTGGTGGTATAGGCACAGCAATGGCTCAACCACAGCCTTCATCTTGTAGCTGCTTAAGAACCATAGTTCCCACACCTTACTAACACACAGTGTGCCTGACTTTTCCTCCAGTGTAAGTCCATCCTTGTTTTCTACCACATTAGAACAGTACCAAACTGAATGAAATGCTTTGGGCAGGACACCAATAATGCATATGTGGATTGTTCCACAGTATTTTGATGGTGACTTTGTTTTATGACAAACAAGCAAACTTAGATTGCCTCATAGGTGGATCATAAGAGTGCTGGATGTAGCGTGCTGCGAGAACATAACACATCTGATTAAGTGGTCTCTGAGGAGAAAGCATGGACACAATCAAGCTTGTGGGGGAAGGCATTTTGCTCCAAGACTTTGTGGAAGTCACAAAGAAGTAAAACTAATGACATGGGTCCTGAAATGGGCCCTGATGAGCTGAATCATGACAAGAAGCAGCTTTCAGAACACAGCAACTACATTTGTCAGAGTCAGAACTCCTGAAGGACCTGACCTGGGCCCCCAGGGGACTTAATCTATTAGTTTTTATGGTATTTCCTGTAGAAATAATGCAGACTGGATTTCTCCTTTGTACCTAACCTGAAATTTCTCTTAGTTTCTCCTAGAGAGAATGAGTCATACAAGTCAGGAGACTACTTAGAGAACTCTTTCCTTCTCTGAAATCCTTCCTACTACCACGCATCTCCCACTCCACATAGCTGATGCACACTAACCTTCAATGCCCAAATGGAGTCCTTCTTGATGACCTATGTGACCTTTCTCTCACCTGTGACCTCTAAGGGCACTTATTTACCACACGACTCAGTGACATCATCGTTCTTCAAACAGGCCATCAGCTAGAAATATTGGGCATCTCACCCAGCACATGCACTAAACTAACTTGAAAGACCATTGGAGGAGTTGACATTACAACAGTTCCAAGAACACTCCGAGGCAGTGGGGAACTATTCTTACACTTTGGGAAACTGCTCAAGTAGCAGATGGGCTGGACAAGCATTTTGCATACTGCAAAAAGCAACTTCTTGATTTATCAATTTATCAACCTCTTGAGCAAATCAATTTAGGCCTACAAGTGATAAAGTAAGTGCTTTTTCATAAAATGCTTTCCATGGGCAAGTATGTGTGTGTACATGAACATGTACATGTACATGTACACAGACACATATATTGAGTCATACAAATGGATCCTTTCAAATAGTGTGTATGGGCTGGGGATTTAGCTTAAGTGGTACTGTGACAACCTTGAAAGCACAAGGGCCCAAATTTGATCCCCCATACATCCAAGAAAAGAAAAATTCAAATAGTTTGTAAACTAGTGATTTATATAAATTATTTGGTAGATTATAGAAGGATACACATATCAATTCAATTCAGTAGAAGGAAAACCCTTCTAACAAGTAAAACTATTCTCCAGTGGAGTATATTATTTTGCATGGTAGTTTACAACACCTGAAAAGTAGAACCCAGGCCATAGATTGTCATGAAGGGGATTCTTGAAAGCAGTGTAAAGTTAAATGAAAATTCTTAAGTTTCTTCCTTATTCTGTGAGATCATCAGTTTAGATCACTAGCAATTTACTATAACTAAAGACACAAGGGAGAAATTATTCCACTGGGTAAATGTATGCAGCCTGAAATTTCATTTGGCCACTTATATTGGAATTGCACTTCTGTAAAAGGAGAGATTGCAAGTGACACTTAGACCAAGACTTCTCAGTCTACAATCACCTGGGTAGCTTATAAAAGCCACCTATGCCTCAGTCTTGACATATACCAATTGAGACAATGAGACTCAAAATTTGCATTTTATTTTAATGCTTCTCAAGTAGAGGTTGAGAGTCACTGATTTTCCTATGTATGAGTTGTTTAGATGACATTTTATAGAGCATAGAGGGAAAGAAACAACTCTTAAGATTTTATAGGAAGATCATAAAAAGAAAGAGCTTGAAAACAAGAAATCAAAGCTTTCATTTCTGCCCAGTATATACAGAGCTTAAAAGAGTACAACTGCATATTTCTGTTATAGTTTCTATCTAAATGTCCCTCCAAAGACTCTTGTGCTCATAGGTGGGGCTTTTTGGAGTTGACTAGATCTAGGGTGTGTGATGCTAGGATTAAGAACTGTGGTTCTGAATTAGCACAGTTCTAGGTATGGATAATGGAAAGGCTCATATGGGGTATAAGTGAGACAACCTAAAAGGCTTAAAGCCTGATGGGATAAAAGAAAAAAGGAGGCCCACTACTTTGTTGGCCGCTGCTGCTTGCTGCTTTGCTGCCTCTTCCCTGCTCTGCCATGGATGGTTCTTCTCTGTGCTGCTCATCTACAGTGCCACCCTGCCTTGGAGCAGCCAACTATGAACTCAGGCTTCTACAAACTGTGAGCTGTACTAAACCTCTTCTCCTCTCATTGTCTCGGCAAGAAGAAAAGTGACTTAGACAAAAGCCACAAACTGCAAAGCCATAGCTTTTTCAGAGCCATTAAACTGGAGTTGCAGAAAAATATATTAGCCCAAACTCTGAGGAGAAATAGTACCTGCAGGAAGAGGCAAAACATGAATATTTGTTCACCTGTGGCATATGCATCTTCACTGGCAAACAAGTATAAAGTAAGAAATAACAGTAGAATACCAGAGGGAAAGCCAAAGAATATGGACATAGACCATCTATAGCATGGAGCAGAATGAAGACCTAAGGTTGAGAGTGGAGTAGACATCAACAAAAGCCTTTTAGCAAACCAGCCTTCTCCCTAAGTATCCCTAGAAGAATTTGAAGTTTGGGGTGCATTGAGGTAATTGTAATAACAACAAATCTCAAACCTAGTTCAACACTTGACTAGACTGATCTACTGCCACACTAAATCTGCAGTAGAAAGAGAAAGAAAGGAATGTCAGCCATTAAAAATGATTTATCTCAGTCTCTAATATCCTGCCAAAATGTCTAGTTCTCAACCAAAAAGCTACAGAGCACTTAAAATCAAGGAAAAATTATACTGATAAGAGATATAGCAGTAAACAGAACCAAACTCAGATATGTCTCAGATGTTGAAGTGATGAGACACCAAATTTTTAAATAATTCATAATACACCCCAGTGGAAAAAAAGAATAATGGTGAAACTATCTGGTGGACTTAGAGTTTTCTTATTGGAAGGTTTTTAACTACAAACTTTCTTTAATTAATATATGATTACTCAGAAAACCTGTTCTTTGTTGAGTTTTGGTATTTTGTATTTTTAAAGAAATTCCTTGTCAGATTTATGGGCATATAAACATTAGAGTCTTCTATAAATTTAGATTTTTAAATTTCTCCATTCTATAACTTTTTGCTTCATACCTATTATTAAGCCCATCTCCATGTAAGACTGCTAATGTCTTCTTAGAGAACTGATCCTTTTCTTATTATGTAATATTCCTCTTTATTATTCCTTGTTCTAGAGCCTGTGTTAGATTTTAATAGTATAGCTATTTTGGTTAGTGACTGCATTGTATATCTTTTTTCTATTTTTTTTCACCCTGTATATGTATGTATATTTTGCTGTGTTGCTGGTAGACAGCATATAGTTGAGTCTCTTTTTTTAACCAACCTGAAAATATCTTTTAATTACCATTAAAGCATTCAGATCTACTGTGATATTTATATGCCTCAATCAAAATCTATTTTTCTTGCTAGCTGTTTTCCACTTTTTCCATCTCACTGAAATTTTGTAGATACTGGAAGCTGATTTCACAATTCATATGGAGAAGTTAACGAACAAGATGAGTCATAACAGTTTTGGAAAAAGAATAACATTCAATAACTTACATTACTTGCTTTCAGAGCTTGTTAAAAGCCAGTGGCGAGGCAGGGTAGCATTGGCACTGAGAAGGCTAATAGATGAACACAATGGAAACAAGGATTCCAGACTAAATGAACTTCACATTTATGGTTAATTGGTTTGTGGCAAAAGCATCAGGACAGTTCAATGGAGAAATGATAGTGTTTTCAACAACTGGTGTTACAATTTGTTCTTTCACCTCCTCACTGCCAAATCCTTCTCCTATTCTTTATACCTTATACAAAACTTAGCTCAAAATTTATCATAGACCCAAAGGTAAAATGTAAATCTATGAAACATGTGAAAGAAAACAGAAATTTTAAAAGATTTTTGATTAGGCAACTAATTCTTAAATACAAAAACAAAATTTTCATCCATTTTTAAAATTTGCTCTGAAAACTGACACTCTTAAGGGACTATGATTTCTCTCGAATCACATTGCGACAAAAGATGTACATTCAGATTATACAACGAAGCTTCAAAAGTTAACAAAGAAACATCCAATAAAAATAGCTAATCAAAATGACCTCTAACATTACTATATTATAAATTTTTATTTGGATTTATATACTTTTTCTATTCAACTATGGATCCAAATATAACTTCTCATTAATTTTAATTTATACCTCATCATTTGCACCTCGAATTTTTCCACCTGTTAACATTTGATGTATTTTATATCAAGCAAAAACTTTATTTTTCTTTTCTTCACTCGAGATAAATTTCATATATACTCTTTGTAACAAAATTTCTTTTTCTGCTAAATAGAACTAGTTCTTTAAACACCAAAAAAGTGAAAATTTTCTAGGGCATTGTACTTTTCTCACCTTTTAAATAATGAACTCTGAGCCGGGCGTGGTGGCTCACGCCTGTAATCCCAGCACTCGGGAGGCAAAGGCAGGAGGACTGCTGAGTTCGAGGCTTGCTTGGGCTACATAGGGAGCTCAGAGCCAGCCTGAACTACAAAGCGAGACCCTGTCTCAAAAAATAAAATAATAAATAAAATAAAATCATGAACTCTGAATATGAATGACCACATATGTTTCCTCTTTCTTCTACTACCCAAACTAAACAATCCTGGAGCAACATTATGGAAAAAATAATCTTATAGTCTCCTTTGCTCATATGTCTTCTCTTATTTCTCAGCACCTGGTACTATGTTTTTGAAAGTTGTTGTAGGAACCATGTAATGCTTTTTTTTTTTAATTACAGGAAAGAAATCCTATCTGTCAAAGTATTCAATACTTAACCCATTTCTTCCAAATGAATGTCTGTCTTTTTTCCCCAAAACTATATCTTCTCAGGCCATATTTGTTTTCTACATACAAAAAAGAAATTTCTGGCACTGTGTCCAGGTTATTTCTTTTTTTTTTTTTTTTTTTTTTTTTTTTTTTTTTTTTTTTT
>PVIC010043342.1:0-15438 GCA_004025085.1 Thryonomys swinderianus | reverse complement strand
ACCAGGACTTATCACTGATTAACACAGATTCTTAGAAAATTTACTACTGTTTCAAACTTAAATCTATGTTAGTAAATGTCACTTTCTCAGACTGGTAGGGAGACAAGTATGAGGAGAAATCTTAGCCTACATCCCCTCTGGGAAGGCAGGGGTCAGGGTCATCTCATTTACCGCTCAATCTGATTTTCAGGCCTGTCAATAAATTTTTGTCAAATGAACTAGTTAAAAAAAAAAAAAAGGAAAGAAGGAAGGAGCATGTACCAGTAGGTGATCTAACCTCTTTTCATTTAAAATAGAACATGTAAGACTTAAGAAAACAATTTATTTTTGGACTAAACAGTGGAAGAACACATTGTTAGTCAGTAGAACATCACAGATGTTGTGGCTTCATTATACTAGATTCTTTGTCAAAACTCTCACCAATGACACAAAAATAGTTTGAGTAATTAACTTATACTCGAAACTTTTCTTTAATTTGGATCTCTCTCTCTTGCTTTTTAAATTAAACAGACATTTGTTTCCATGTAAAATGCTGTAGTCAAGTTGCTACAGTACATAACATTCCACAGAGTGAGGATGTTCCGAGGAACCAGGCCATGATGGTAAGTATAGTAACATTTTTGAAAAGTTAATTTTCTACAAACAATGGTAATTTAGAAAACAGCATGACTGTGCAATTGAGAGAGGGTATATCTCAGATAAAATAAGGATAGTAAAATAATTTTAGTATTATTACAAGAAAAGTATTGCTAGATGGGTTATCTTATTGCTATTTTCTTTCAAATTTAGATATCTTTCAAAGACAATTGACCAAGACACGTGAATTTTTGAAGGAATTTTTGCACATTTTTCTATACTATACACCACAGGTCCTGTTATGGCCT
Source organism: Thryonomys swinderianus (assembly GCA_004025085.1). NCBI lineage: Eukaryota > Metazoa > Chordata > Mammalia > Rodentia > Thryonomyidae > Thryonomys > Thryonomys swinderianus. The sequence goes on along the minus strand of PVIC010043342.1, from coordinate 14,554 downwards.
GTATCTAGGTGTACCCTCAAAGCTTCATGTGCTCATAGGTGGGAGGTTCTCAGAGGTGGCTAGATCTAGAATACGTGGTGCTGGGATTAATGCTGTGTGATTTCTTCATTAGCCCACTGATTGGTTTGGCGTAGTTCTGGGTAGAAGTAATGGTGACCCACTCTGGTTGTGAGTGCTCCCAGCCCTCAGGGCCTGTATCTGGGATGAAACATAAGGGACAGAAAGAGGGCTTGTGTGGTGGCTCACTGCTTCCTTGCCGCTTGCTGCTCTCTGCCTGTTGGCTTTCCAATGGACTAGTTCTCCCCTGTGATGCCCCTCTGCCATGCCACCTTGGTTGGAACCAGATGACTATGGACTGAAACTTCTACAAACTGTGAGTCAAATAAACTTTTCTTCCTTTAATTTAAGGTGTTGGGTATTTTGTCTTGGCAATCAGAAAAGGGTAAAAGTTAGTGGGAGAAATACACCAGTACACAAAGTTAACAGTAATTAAATGTAATTATATTAAAAAAGTTTAAATTGGAGAATCTATAAAACAATTACCGTTCTGACAAAGCCAACATAAACATCATATGGTAATGCCATCAGCTATTCTCTTCCCCCACTATGGCAGCCTTACCTCCTGAGGAAGTTTCTGTACTGTTCATCTCTAGCTTGGGCTGTCCTCCTCATGATGTTCTGGAAAACTTCTCGGTCAAGTGCCCATGTTTTAACATTGGTAATAGCTTTTAAAAACCAAGAAAATAATAAAACATTGCTTCACACCACATTAGAACAGCACTCAACAGTGTTAATCAGTGTGATGGCTTAGGTTTAGATGTCCCCTGAAAGCCTTGGGTGGGCAAATGGTGGTGCTTTTTGCAGGTGAATAGATCTAGGGTGTATGCTTCTGGGATCAAGGATGTGATACTGGGATAGATTCGTGGTGTGGTGCTAGGATTAAGGTTGCCCCACCCTGAGTCAGAGTGCTACTATCCTAGGTGTAGGTAGCCTGGATGGGATATAAGGTACAAATAAGGATCACTTATGGCTCACTACTTTGCTGCTTTGCTGGCTTCTACCCACCACTAACTGTTTCTCCTCTGTGATGTCCCTCTGCCATGCCACCCTGCCTTGGACCCAGCTAACTATGAAAACTCTACAAACTATGAGTCAAATAAACCTTTCCTCTTTTAACTTTGGATGTTGAGTATTTTGTCTTACCAATAAGAAAAGTAACTAAAACAATTAGTGAATTTGCATTTCTTGAAAAATGTATTACTAAAACACACAAATGGAAAGAAGCAGCAAAATAAATAGTGACTAATTTTATAAATTATTTTGGCTTTGAAAGGCACCATAATTTGGAAGTGGGTAGCAGATTTCCTTTCTAAATTGTGTTTTGTTTAGGACGATGTTCAAATGAATTTGCAATTCCTGATTATGCATAACATTATCAAAATGCATTTCAGATTCCTGTTGAAGGTTAGAGAAGATCAGTCAATCTCTGGCCAATCAGAAAATGAAGAATTCACAAGCAAGTAACTGGAAGTTAGATCTCTGTGTGTATGTATGTGTTTTTTATGAAATTTATTTAATTTTGCAATTAAACAAAATTGCAAAAGAGATGTATGCATTTTAAGGATCTCTAGGTTTACTATTAGGTATAAATGCATACAAATAATTTTTAAATTACCAGAGAAAGCATAGAATCCAAAAAGGAAATGGGACAGGAGTACCAGCTTTCAAAAAAAAATAAATAAATCAAATTGTGGTTGTAAAACTTTAAAAAAAAAAAAGGATTAATCAGAACCCAGAAAATAGATTAAGAACCAAAGATCTGATATACCAAACTTGAGAGTAAATTAGAGTCATTTCAATATTCCTGTTGAAAATACAGACTTTAGGGCCTCATGACCAAAGTATTCTTCAGGTACAGAAGGAAGACAGAATTGCATTTTTAGCAACTACTTCAGCGTCTACAGCCATACCACCCTGAACACACCCAATGTCATCTGATCTGGGAGGGTAAACCAGGGACAGGCCTGGTTAATACTTGGATGGGAGCAACGTTAATACATGTGATGCAGTTCCAAACACTAAACAACAATAAACTTACATTATTCTGAAGAAAACCTAAGATTATCATGAATAGAATCAGTACAAATTGGAGTCCCCCAGAGAAATAATGAAACCAGTCCTAAAGTCATTCATGAAATTGCTTATGACTCTGATTTATATCCCTTTTGGTATGATATTCATACATTTTAATTGGTTTTATTTTATTTTTATTTTTTCTGGTTTATAACATGGTCAGAACCTCATGGAAACAAGAAAGCAAAATTGCCACGAGCCGATGCATATGTCCACGTAGTAAAATTTGCAGTAGAAGCTAGAGAAATAGTTGGTCATTCAGTTTATGGCCATTTTCATAGTGTATAGACTGTGTCCAAAAGAAAAGAACCTTTATACTTGAATTACTTAGTTAAGTGATTCCATGTAAGCCCACTTGTAGCTTAATATTTGTATTTTTAAAGAAGCATATGGTACAAAATAGGACACAGAAAGTCTGGATTAGGATGCAAACCTGATGTAAGATGACCCTAACACTGCATAACAATTCAAACACAGGGCCTTTCATCTCTTACCTTTCACAGAGGCGGTCCTTGTACAGTTGTATAAAATGGCTAGTTCCCCAAAAGTGGTCCACATAGGGATGGATGATAGCAACTTCTCTCCTTGGAACACCTCTACTTGACCCTCTATCAAGTAAAATTTAAGAAAAACACAAACAGTCAAAATCTAATCAAAATCTACCTGGATTACACAAATTTAAATAAAAACAGAAATATATCAAACATACAGATAAGACACTGCGTAGTTCTTCTTATGATATTGCGTTAAAAGTGGCACCCCAAACCAGATCTACCATATAGTTACCTTGAGAAGATTACCCTCTATCTGAACTTCCTCACTGATAATGGAGATAATAATATTTACTTCATACATTTGCCATGATAAATAAGTTGATATAAGCAGAGAACATGCCATAATGGGTAGGAAGTAGTTAATGCTGTGTAAATATTAGCTATGGTTAATATTACTACAATCACAGCAAACGTTTTATTGAAAGTTCATTATATCCTATGAAACATGTAGTTCATGAAGCTACCTCCCCTTTATTAGGAGCCCAGCAATCATAATAGGTCCTAAAAACTAGCCATTGGCTACAGACCCTTGGAGAAGTTATTTTCATGGTCCTCCACTATTATCTACCTCTCGTTCCTCATGTAACACCTAGCAGTTAAGAGGAAGTCGCTCACAAGAGTGACTGCCACTTCCCTGTACACAGGGGAGGGCTAGAGGGAGGGAGAGGCGGGCCTCAGGCGATCGTCTCATAATTCTTCTGCCTTGACAACTCTCCTTTCCTCTCCCTTCTAACAAAGGTCTTCTCCAACTCGAATCATAGGCAAAAACATCTATATTATTAAAGGAAGAGAAATGTTTGGGTATACGCCTTTCCTGGAAGGAATTAGCTTTTCTTCCCCCTAATCTCCATGAAGTAGCTGGGTTATCTCTGTCCATCCATTCGTTCAGCAAATCTGTTGTAAGCATCTATGTCATGCCAGAATCTGTTCCAGGTGCCAGAACAAGAGTAGACAGTAGAGAAAAATACTCTGACGGAGTTTATTTTCTAGTAAGGAAACACACACACACACGCACGCACACACACACACACCTGTTTGGGCTCCAAATCCTACAGATTAGATATGCACTTTAGTAATTTCCCATGATAGCAAATTCTGTCCCTCAAAGTCGCTTGACATCATGGGCCTTAATACTGTTCAAGGATTTCTTTTTTTTTTTTTTGTGGTACCAAGGACTGAACTCAGGCCCTTGTGCATCATGGGTTGGCGTAGTACCACTTGAGCTAAATCCCCAGCCCCCCCCCCCAGTATTTTTTCTAATTGGTTATGGCTCATGGGACTTGACGCTGAAGAATTATAAAGAACATCAGAAATTTAAACTAAATATGCTTGTGCTGTTTGCTATTCATGCTGTATTTTATAAAGGGGAGATTTTTAACTGTCAAATTAATTTGCTCAGCCATATCATTAAAACAGGAAATTTGGTCCTCCGATGACACCCTAATTAGTTCATATAAGAAACCGTGCAGTTTTCCTGTGCGCCACTGCCCCGATCCGAATGGCTGCTTGGATGCTGATGTCTGTTGAACCTTTTCTCTCCCCACGCCTTTCATCAGAGCTACTGGCCAGGAGCAAGATGGGCGGACACGAGTGTCTCACCCGCTCCTAGCAGGTCCCATAAATATTTGTGGACTTAATGACCTCTCTCTCTTGCCAGAATGCTCTAGCCCCGTTAAAATAGATGGGAAAGGGCCAAGAGAAAATTTGCAAGACTATAAAACTAAGGACAAGCTAAATTAAAACTGTAATTCACTACTTGAGTAGAATAATTACTTGGGAATGGCCATTTAATTTTAAAGTTGCCTATAAAGATTATATAGCAAATAATAGGCAAGTAACTACAAAACAGACATGTTTTAAGAATCAGTCTATGAAAAGAATATTTAGACCTTACAAATTGAATTTCACATGCCTGTTAGTTTGTACAGATAGGAAAGTAAGAATAAAAATATTCTTAGCCTACAAGGTAAGTATTCTAGCCCAAGGAAGTAAGAATAAAAATACTGCTTATATTAACATAAAATATAACGTAAAGTAGAACACAGCACACCCCAGGTTACCACAGCATCCTGTGAACAGTTTAACTTTCTTGCTTAAGACTGAAAAGTCTGAAGACAACTCAGAATTTGACAAAGGTTTTAACAAACTTAATCCTTGTGTTGATAACTTCTTCCTTCCATAGCTGAAAAAAATAGTAACTATTACGAGACCTATGCAGTTCAGAAATAAACCCTTTATCTATATGACACAGATATACAATAAATAAGCACATTCAAATGACAGGAGAAAGCAAACATTTAAATGGTTCTAAGATTCCTGATGTTAGTGGTAATGTATTCTATTTGATCTGCCAATTGGTTCCATGTACCTAATTCATTCTTTGAAACCACTGCTATATAATCAAAATAATTACCAGAATTACAAAAGTAATTTTTTCTGGTACAGTTATCAAAAGTGATCGACATAGCCGGGCGTGGTGGCTCACGCCTGTAATCCCAGCACTCGGGAGGCAGAGACAGGAGGATTGCTGAGTTCGCAGCGGCTTGCCTGGGTTACATAGTGAGCTCAGGGCCAGCCTGAACTACAAAGCGAGACCCTGTCTCAAAAAAAAAAAAAAAAAGTGATCGACATAAATAGCTGGATTTTTAACAAAACAGTTTTCTTTTAAAATGTAAATGGTGTTGTGTTTAAAAGTCGGATTCTTAAGTCAGATTGTCTATGTTTGCATTTTACCTCTGTCAATTATACTGTGTGACTGGATACATTACTCAACTTCTCTGGGTCATAGTCTCCATGGAGATAATAGGCCTTGCCTTACAAGATGGACAAAAAAATAAAAATAAAACGAGACCTCTCTCTTAAGTGTTCAATGGAATTCCTGACATATAAAGAGCACTCGGTAAGTAGTACTATTATTATAATTAGATCAACACTGGTCTCGCTTTGTAGTTCAGGCTGGTCCTAAACTCACTCTGTAGCCCAGGCAAACCTGGAACTCAGCAAGCCTCCTGCCTCTGCCTCCCAAAGCTGGGATAACAGGCGTGAGTCACCACGCCCAGCACTGTGGTGTGTGGTACTGATTGCTGGTGAGCCTGAGTCCCCACACCCAATATTGGGGTACGTAGTTACCGGGGATCGAACCAGGGACCTTGCACTTGCTAGGCAGGTGTTGGAACCGCTGAGTGAAATCTCCGACCCCTTGCTACAAATTTTTATAGAGCAAGTATTTATAAACGTTTATAAAAATATCTAATACCAGTACACAGGACAACGGGAAAAATCTGTGAAACCTACCAGCCAGCACAAAAATATGGTTTCCCGGCTCTCCTTGCTTAATGATGTAGCTGCCTTGCTGATAGCTTCTCCCGTACATACACTCCACCATATCTTTGATCTGCTGAGGGTCCAGTCTTTTCAGAAACTGGTTTTTATTAAGGGCATCAGTAATGAGCTTCTTCTCACTGGTGAAAAGGGAAAGAGAGATTATGGAAACTGTGCTTTATTATTTAGATTCATTGCATTGTGATTCTTAACATTGTTATTTACATACTGACAACTTTTTCTGCAAGGACAATTTTTTTCTGGTCCCACCAAACACTTCACCTTTACAACTACCGTACCTTACACGAACACTTTTAAAAATAGTTTGAATATTTGTGGTATTTATCAGCACACCAATAAATTACTATCCCCAGATCCATCACATCGCTCAAAGGACCATTGCTAGGAAATTTCTGTCTCACATAATTTCCAGGAGGAAAGTAAATCTGGTGAATAGGAAGTTTTATTTAAGAGATCCCCACACAGCATCCATTCATTGATGTATGTATGCACAATGTCCACACAACCAGTTATTTTACATCTTATTTACCCCTCACCACTACCCTACAAGATAATTACCATTCCCATTTTATGGAGAAGTAGAATAAAAAGTAAGAAGCAGCTTATTTCTCGTAGGATTTAAATCTGAAGTTTGTGCTTCTTTCATCCTCTCCCAACCTCTGTTCAGAGGAGGAAGGTTGGCTCACTTGAGCACCTTGGGTTTGATCTGATAGAGGTGACCGGCCAATCTGGCTTAGGTTTTTGTTTTGTTTTGTTTTGTTTTGTTTTGTTTTGTTTTTGCTTTTTGAGACAGGGTCTCGCTTTGTAGTTCAGGCTGGCCCTGAGCTCACTATGGTGCCCAGGCAAGCCGCCACGAACTCAGCAATCCTCCTGTCTCTGCCTCCCGAGTGCTGGGATGACAGGCGTGAGCCACCACGTCCGGCATTGTGGTATGCGGTGTTGATTGTTGGTGAGCGCGTCTCCACGCCCAGCATTATATGTGGTTACCGGGGATCGAACTCAGGACCTTGTGCTTGCGAGGCAGGCGCCAGAACCACTGAGCTAACCCTCCGGCCCTCTGGCTTAGGTTTTACTCTAGGCATGTCTACACCAGATAGAATCTACATTTTAACATTGCCCTTTGCCCTTTGTGGACAGACCTACACCTTTCTGTTTTCTCCTGCAAAAGAAGAAGAGCTACTTCAATCACCATAAATTTCAAATACGTTACCTAACATACTTTATATGAGTTCACACAATTACTGAATTGGAAGAAAAGATGGTTTATAAAGTGTCAGAAACTCTAGACGATATATTTACTGTCAGTATGATTTTCTAAAATGGCTTTTACTAATTTTGCATCGAATGTTCTCCGAAATAAACTTTGCTGTTTGAAACGCAGTGACCTTTTTCACAGGAAGCTCTCAAACACCAAGTAACGCTGCAGAGCATTAGCTAACTTTCCGGAGGCGTCCTCCACCAGAGGGATCCTTAGGCTACAGCAAGGAACAAAATGCACTTGTGTACAAACTTCTTCCTCACACTGACTCATCACCCTTGGAACCGCCCAAACCGGTAAATGCCTGGAGAACTTCCTTCTCCCTAGATCATTAAATCTTGTCAATTCTCTTTAGCAAATATCACTCTCGGTCATTTTGTTTTCCATTTCCAAAGTTATCCTCACAATCGAAGAACAAATCACAGTTCTGGACAATTTTAGCTGCTCCCTTTCTGGAATTTCAGCTTCTAGTCTCTTTCTTGATCTTGTACTGCATTATTAGATTAATCTTGCCAGAAAAAATGTTGATCAGAAAGTTTCATCCTAATTTCACCCTCAGGTTGTTCTTCTCTTACCACTAAAGTCAACAAAATATATACTGAGCATATCTCGTTGCCAAGTAAACTTCACGGTGCGAGCGACAGAGCTATGAACAACACCAAAAAATCCTACGGACTTTCTGTGCTGTGCTCATAGTCCTGTCAGTATTTCCCTGATGCCCACATGCTCTTGTTTCCCAGACTATGTTCCTGCACTGTTTCTGCACATGCAAAAGTGTGCTGGAAAGTCATCGTGCACCCTTCAAAATTACAAATATGTCTGTCTTTAAAGCTGTGTAACATCTTCCTATCTTTTCTTTTGTTTGGCTTAATTTCTGTTAATCTTTCACAGAAGTTCTGTGAAATTACCTTTTGCCCATAAAAGAAAATCAGTATCCTGTAATCTAATATTTGTTATTTCCCACCATGTAGCTCCACCTTATCTGTCCAGTACTTTATACCTTAAACATACTCTTTCTTAACAAAGATTGGTATCTCCACTGTCCCCTATCTCTGCCACTTTATCTAAGGCTTACAACATGTTTTCTCCTCTAACATGACTTTGTTTCTTCTCTCCTCAGCCTATTCAAATCATATGCATCCACTAAGAAACCCCTGTGACCCTACATAGATCCTGCAGCCCGTACCATCTTTACATTCTAACCTAAATCCCTGCCACACTTGTTTGCATGATAGTACCGCTTGACGAATTTTATCAAGCACTCATTTAGGACATAAACACTAATTTTAAAATGTCCATGATCTCAGAGATTTCCAAGATTCTATAATTTAGTTTAGTGTATAAATACATTGGAATATTGTACTACTAGGGAAGTTCTCTATGAATTTTTCTGTAAACTTTATTATAAATTCTGGGAGGATTGAATCTTATCTTGATTTTGGCCTATAAAGGGTAGTGCATAGTACTGATTAAGAATATGAAGCTGGGATTTAGCTCAAGTGGTACTGCACCTACCTTGGAAGCATAAGGGCCCAAGTTAGATCCCTGGCACCACCAAAAAAAAAAATGGATTCTGCAACTTTTCATACAATCATGATAAACAAATTATTATCAACACAACTCTCTCTGCTCCCATAAAACAACTACAAAAGATTGAGACAGAGAGGGACATGTGCAGACAGACAGATTAAAATCTGTTGAAAACATTGGAAATCTATCAATACATGGATGACTTGAGAGGCTGTAACTTACAATGGATCATGTACCAGGCATTCATTTAGGGCATTTGTCAATGGACTGGCCTTGAAGTCTCGTTTGAATTTTGACTTTCTCAAAAGGTGAAGCAAACAAAAGCTGGTGTTCGAGGCACACCACGAAGGAGGAACTGTAGTAAATGCCCAAGAGTTCAGGTGGGCTATTTAAAAGGTTGCAAAAATAGGTGTCAAATGCAGTTAAAATGATGCATATATAAAAACATTTTTAATATTAAACAGATATAACATATAGGAATAAAGACCATAAAGGAAAGACCTAAGTGTCCATCTCAAAAACCTAGAAACATTAAAGCAAATCAAACAAAGAAGGAAAGGAAATAAAAAAGACACATAAAATAATAAAGCCCAAAGGAGAGGAAAATGAAGAGAATCAATATAGCCTGAAATAGTTTCTTTGAAAAGACCAGGATAAACACATGGCAAGACAGAGTGTCAAGGGAAAAGGGAGGGATAGAGAAATATGGTCACTAACAGTAGAATTGAGGAGACATCACTACAAACATTACAGATATGACAATGAGTGAATAATAACAACTATTCTGAAAAGTTGGAAGCAATAAAAATACTTTACAAAACTAAAATATACCAAACGGTACAAGACAAGCAGAAAATCTAATTAGCAATAAATTAAATAAAAACTATCCCACCTATAATATTCTAGATCCAAGTGACTTTACCATTAAAACTTTCAGACATTTAAAAATTATTAATTTTAAAAAATTATTATTAATTATGAAAATAAACTATCTGCTTTTCCAGAAAGTAGGAAGGAGGAGGAACAATTTTCTAAATCATAGTGTGGTAATAAAAAATTGTATTATATGAAATAAATATTAAATTAGTATCATTTAAACATAAAGATAAAAACACAAATATGCAAATAAATAACTAGTTTAAATTGAAAATTAATGAATATAATTAACCACATTAAAAACAATAGAGGAAGTAACAGCAAATCTAGCTGATAATTTTTTTATGTTTTTATTTTTACTTTTTGAGGTACGGTCTCACTTTGTAGTTCAGCCTAGCTCTGAGCTTACTATGTAGCCTAGGCAAGTGTGGAATTCAGCAGAACCCCTGTCTCTGCCGCCCGAGTGCTGGGATTGCAGGCATGAGCCACCATCCCAGCTGATAATTTTTTTAATAGCTGGAAAATTATACTGGGAGAAAGATAACTTGAAAAAGAGACAGAAAATGGGTTGCTCCCAGCTGATGAAATTAATAATTTTCAAATTTAAAAGTTTTAACAAAATAATGAGAAAAGTCTTAACTTGATTAAACATATTTTATATCTATAAAATAAAATCAGTCAAGAAAATATTACCTTGTGAAACACTGATAACTTTACATTAGATACCAAAAATGGAACATCAGTTTGCCTCTAAACTGAAGTCTGAGAAAATTCAGAGGAAAAAATTAACAAAAATGTAAACAGGAAAAAATTAAACTGTCATTCTTTCCAAAAGAGACACTTAGATATATGAAAACCCAAAAAGAATATACAGGTGAGTTATGAAAATTAACAACTGATTTCAATAATGTCACTAGGTATAAATCCAATTTACAATTTTAATTATATATTTATTTTCCAACAAAAGTAAAATGTTATAAGTGACATTTAAGACAGCCTAAAAAAAATCAACTATGCAGGATTATACCTTACAAAGATGTATAATACAAAATGTGATTAGGAGAAATGAAAACCTAAAGAAATGAAGAAATATTCTCTGGTTGTGGTTGAACAAATATCTATTTAATATGTCAACTCTATCAAACTAGTCAAGTTCAGTGAAATTCTCGTTTGTGCTTTTTAAAAATTATGAAAATGGAGCCAGAGATGTAGCTCACTTGCACCACGCCTGTGTGGCAAGCACAAGGTCCTGAGTTTGATCCCCAGTACTGCAAAAAAGAACAGAAATTATGAAAATAAACTATCTGCTTGCAAAATTATTATAGTCTTTGAAAACCTCATTAAGTACCTTACACAATTCAAGAACAAAAACAAAGTTAGAACACTTAAAGCAATGGAGATCAAGAATTATTTTCAATCAAAAGCAAAGGGATTACATTATTAAAATAAAGACGGTCAAAAAAGACATTCTAGGCAGAAATCAAAGTCTAGAAACTGGCCTCTCTACACACAGAGATACCCAAGGTATGACGACCACTATATCGTAGAGCTGCAATGGATAAAACAAAAACATCAATGGGAAATACATTAAAACGTGTTCACCATTGTTAAATATGGTGGGGAAACAAACTAAAGATACAAAAGATACTGCTCATACTCATCAGGATGGCGACTATAAAAGACCACTGGTGGCAAATGCTGGTGGCTGAGTGGAGAAACTCAACACATGAACTTCTAGTGAAAACTATTTCTGTTGAATCTCTTTGGAAAATTGTTTAGGGAATCTATGTTAAGTCTAAACTTAGAAATAATGCACTGTCCAGCTATTTCACTTCTTGATTTATGGGTGACATGCATATATGGAATAAAAGGGGAGATAAAGTGTTCATAGCAGCATTGCTGATAATTATCAAATACCAGAAGCAGCCAAATGCTCCTCTATAGAAAAAATGATGAATTCTTATCAGTCATGTAATAAATGCTATATAGCAAAGAAAATAAATCACAGCCATGTACAATAACACAAATGAATCTCACCATATAAATTAAAGCCAGAATCTGTAGAGTACACTGTATAATTTCATTAACATTTAGTTCAGAAATTGATCAAGTGCAGAGATCAACAGGCATGGGAAAATGGGAATTGCAGGCTCTGAGGCTCTGGTAGTGACCAATTTTCCAGCAATGTTTGGTGACTACATGGGTGTACTCACTTTCTTGCTTGTGTACTTCAATAAACTGACCTATTTAAATAATTTAAATAAGAATAATTAGTTTTTAAAAACATGTATATGTTTGAAAATTTAAAAATCCTAGGTTCAACTGTTAGCTCTGCTATTTTACAGCTTCACGATCTTGGACAAGTTACGGAAGCTTTCTGAATCCCAGACTTTGCTTCTATGATGGGGGCAGGATAATCATACCTGCTCCATAAAAATATTATGCACAAGGACTCAATCATGTGCCAGGAAATAATAAATGATAACAGTAGTAGTTGGCAAGGAAAATAGTAATAGTACATTTTTCTAGAGGGAAATATTGGAGCTGGAAAGTTCTAGAATCCATAGACCAAACAAGGGCAATTCTAGGACCCTGTAATCAGTTCAAAGTTCCTCCACAGAGATAGATTTCAAATTCACAACCACCAAGGCACACCAGTAATCCTCTTGTAATCCTTTTAAACCCCCATATGCATAGTCAACATTCCTGGAAGCAATAAATTATTATCCCCCTATGTTGCTTCAGGAAGTGTCTCTTATCAAAGTTCTTGTGCTGGGCCCTCAGTCCTCCTGAGTCACATGTTTTAAAGAGTGCTGCTCTCACTGTTTTTGCCACATCCATCTATGTTATCTTCTAAGCTTCTCTGCAAAAGCTTCAGCAGAAAGCCAAGGCCCAGGACACTCCTTCCTTCAAATCTCTCAAGACTTATTGTGAGGATAGGTTCTATAACAATTTTACCTGTATGTCACTTTACAGCTTAGCTATACTGTGTACACAAATAGAAGGTACATGCTAAGATCTATTTATTAAGGGCAAAAGATTTAGAGCTGGCCTGGGAGGTTTTGATTCCAAGTTCTGCCATTTACTAATTATGAAGCTATGGGCAAGTCACTTAAATGCTAAGTTTTCTCATCTTTAATGAGAGGCAGTCCATCGAATTTCAGTGAGAATTAAACTAGCTAACAACAGAGTTAAGTTACATCAGTATTAGTATTTGCTTGCACTACAAGTCAGCAAGTTAGAAAGTAGTAGAACACAGGTAAATGCTCTGTAATTAAGATCTGCCTTTATTTGTGCTCAAGCACCACCAGGCCCACTGCACCACTTGCTCCCCGCAAATATGCCAGGACATTTTACCTCCCTGCAGCCCACTTGCCCCTTACAAGGGTCTTCCTGATCACACCAGGGAAAGTATTAAGAGTGCAATACTTGAACTTTTCCAAAGAATCTCTGGCCTTCAAAGGTGTGACTTACTATCTTCATCCATTTATGATCTCACATGTAGCATCATTTTTGGCCTTTACTAGAAACCCACCAAAATTGAAAAAGCTGAAGAATATTCATTTTTGTTTGTTTGTTTAAATTGTGCGGGTAAGGGACAAGGGGGGGGGCGGGGTTAGGCACCTAATAAACAAAGCACAGGTAATAAGATGAACACTTCTTTATATCCTGTCCCTGCAATAACACTTTTAAAGAAATAAACCAACAGGGGAAAAAAAACACCTAATGAAAACACAATTTTATAAACTGGGAAACTAACAAGGAAAAGAAAAGGTCACCCCATGGGTCATCAGCAAACAAGCATGGCTTTCTTGTCAACTCTCTTACCTGCTCCCCATGTAATCAAGCATGGGAGTAACTTAATCATATTCATTGCTCCTTCATGCCCACAACAAATATTTCTCTCTCTTTTAAGACTTTGCAGATGCCCCTCCTCCCCTGAGAATTAAAGAACAGAGTTCAATAAGGCAACATGAAAAATAGCCAAAACGTACAAGGAAGTTCATCTGACACACTGAACGATATGTGTAATCCTCACTGTGGGGCATGATAATTCGATATGAAAGGTAAATAGTCCTGGAAAGTTCTATAATTAGCATTCCTCCCAGGTCATCAGACTGAATATGGGGAGAGTCACCTACGGGGAGCCCTGTTTGGATAATGTCACGGTCCTCCATGGTGGCCGGGCATTCAGATCATTAGAGGTGACCTTGGAGATCCAAAAGCCTGGGCTCCTATATCAAACCAAGCTGACCACACTCCCTGGGGCCTGGACACAGGGATCCTTTGTTTTTTAATACTTCCTAGGTATTAAAAGTACATGGAAAGTACCTTGCAAAGTACATGGAAGATTACAAATGACAGCTGTCAGCATGAAAATATGAGAGTTTAGAGTCTTACCTTCCTCTCCTTTTCCATAGCCCTGGACTGCAAATGCACCCCCACTGACTACTCATCAAGCAATCCATCACTAATTAACATTAGTTCATTAGTGACAGTTTGTTAACAACGACCAATTAATGTTTACTACAAGACTTTGATGTAGCTTGTCCTCTTCCAAGGTATAATAAATACAAAAAGGAAGAAGTCTTTACTCTTTTGCTCCACCCAACAGCTCCTGTGGAACCTGAAATAGAGCCAGGCACCTAGAAACTGGTCCAGGACATTCTTTAAAGTCATGGTAAAATATATAGATATAAAAGGTGAATTCTGCTTCAAAGTTCAAAGCCTGGGAGCTTTAAGCTTGTCCCCAGCGTTTGGCAACCATCTCCCGGCTCAGTGCCTATTATACATACACAGTTCCCTCCATCTTTCCCACCCCTATGATCTCTCTTCTGCTTCAAGTCTCTGCATATGTGAC
>PVIC010043341.1:0-15454 GCA_004025085.1 Thryonomys swinderianus | reverse complement strand
TGAGACAAGGTCTCACTTTGTAGTTCAGGCTGGTCCTGAACTCACTATGTAGCCCAGGCCTCGAACTCAGCAATCCTCCTGTCTCTGTCTCCCGAGTGCTGGGATTACAGGCGTGAGCCACCACACCAGGCACTGTGGTATGTGGTATTGATGGCTGGTGGGCGTGAGTCACCACACCCAGCATTGTATGTGGTTACCCAGATCGAACTCAGGAACTTGTGCTTTTTAGGCAGGTGCTGGAACCACTGAGCTGAATCTTCTGCCCAAGATGGTAGAGTTTTAATGTGTAAAATTTAGTCTTCTCTGAAGTCTAAGTCTAAACTCTAGTACTACAACATACTGGTGGTTACTGGGGCCAGATGGCCTGAGTAAGAATCTTTTATATGTAATTTATCATATTTGCCCCTTCAAATACCTTTGTTTTGCCATGTCAGAATAGTGATATATTACCTTATTATGACCCTCAGGTATGAAATATTATCTGTGTGGCATGCTTACATGAGGATTAAAAGAAACAGTGTATAGAGAGTTTTCAGGATTGCTTTATACAATGCTATAAAAATATAAAATGTTCTTGGCACTGTTTTTATCACTACAGTCTATCTATAATGTCTTTTTATTTTCTCTTCTTCACAATTCCTGAATAGAACATACATTAAATCAATGCAAATCTAAGATCATATAACCATAAGAGAGAGAAATATGGAAATCACTGACAATATTCATTGAAATATAGACAGAATCGTGTATATTATTGGTATAGTTAGCATATATTTTACATTATCTTGATTTAGTTTATAACCATAGTAGTAATATGATAATCAAGTTATGCATGGTATAAAACATTTAAACATTTTAAAATAATATGCATATATTTGATTTAAAGTATTTAGGCAGTTAGCAGATTACTGATTTTTGAGTTCAAAGGCCACTACTGTGGAAAATGTAGTATTATTTTGATGAAAGCACTTTAGGAACATGAAAATTTGAGTAATTTCTGCTATTTCCTCTGCAACTTATGTGGAGATTTTTCTCAAAATAATTGAAACTTTTCTTAACTTTTCTGCGAGAACACTCATCTAATCTCTTCCAAAATCAAGTGTTTTCAGTCTAAACAAAGTATTGAAATCCCAAAGTTAATTTAAAGTAATTATAAAACAGTATACATTAATAAAATTATTGAAATTCACATATTATTCTTAAAATACAAAGTATATTTTACCTTTGAAATATATAGAGAAGCCAGTGGCTTTTATATGTTTCAAATGAATATTTATTGTGTGAATTGAAAAATGAATGAAGAAAACTAAATGCTTTCTTATAATGAATAAAAGAAAAAAATACAAAAGAAAACAGGGCCCCTGCTAGGAATGTACTCGAGGGACTTAAAAGAATCATATTGTAAAGACATATGTGTACCCATGTTCATAGCAACTCAGTTTGTGACCCTGCTATTCCCTTCTAGGTATATACTTGAAGGAATTAAGAGAAACATGTTTTAAAGACTTATGTGTACCCATGTTTATAGCAGCTCAGTTTGTTAGAGTTCAACCTTGGAAACATTCTCACATGCCCATCAACTAGAGATTGGATAAAGATGTGTTTCTTTTTTTTTTAATAAAATGTAGTATTACTCTGCCATAAAGAATGACAAATTTCACAGTGCCGGGTGGGTGTCTCACGCCTGTAATCCCAGAACTCAGGAGGCAGAGACAGGAGGACTGCTAAGTTCAAGGCTTGCCTGGGCTACAGAGTAAGCTCAGGGCCAGCCTGAACTACAAAGCGAGACCCTGTCTCAAAAAAAAAAAAAAAAAAAAGAGAGACAAGTTTCATTCATTTATGTGCAATGTCTACCTTGAGGGCACACTAATAAGTGAAATAAATAGATCAAAGATATGTAAATACCATATATTTTTTCTACTATGAGAACCTGTAGATGTAAATCAATTCTAGAATGTATGCTAGATTTTGCAAAATAGGAAATATTCAAAGGAAATATGGTAGGGGAAAGTAATGATGGAAAGAATAAATATAATTTGGAAAGAAAAAGAAAGCACATGTGTATAGGAGGTGGGGGTTGTGGGGTGGGTTGGTATATCAATAAAAATGAGAATTAACTCGTGTCATAAACTGGTACAAATCCCCCAATGTTGAGTGTGATTGTGAGCTGTATATGAAATGTACCAATAAAGAATTCAATTAAAAAATGGAACTAAGTAATATGTACAGTTACTAATCACAACTGACATCTGTCCTTCAGACCATAGATTGCTCTAAAAAGTTTTCCTCAATATTTTATTTTAAATGTCAGTATTCATAATTTCAGTGCTTAATGCTAGATCATATCTAAATTTACATCATTTAAGAGCAAAGGAATTCATTATGTCAACTGAATTAGGAAAGGTAATAATTTCACTTAGAAGATATTGGAGTACTCATTTGGATATGACTCTTAACCAGGACCCACAAAACACAAATATCAGATCTTGCAAAGAATCCCAGTCACTCAAGGAAAACATGACATGATATTAGATATTGAACACATTGATTTCAGATTTAATTTCAATTTTCTATTTTACATAGGCAAAATATGAAAGGCAACATAAAATTCTGTGTTCATGGATTTAGACATTTCATCTTCTTTACAGTATTTTGTGGATGGAGAACAGTTTGGAATATATAAGGATTATAGTTTCCAACTTTTTAATCTTCTTTTGTTCTTTATACTCTACACTTATCACTGTTGCCTTCCTCCAACCCTTGAGATTCAGTAGTATCATGTTACCGGAATCAGTGAGAATCACAGCCCTAAGCAGATGGTTATCCCCGAAATAAATAAAGACATGTCATGAATAGACTATTATTAGTATGAACAGAGTTAAGGAAGAAAGTAAAAAATGATGAAGTTGTGCTGGGGATTTAGCTCAAGTGGTACCATGGCAACCTTTGATGCTTTGATGCACAAGGGCCTGAGTTTGATCCCCTGTACCAAAAAAAAAGTAACAGTTACTAAGGAAGGAAACTTCACTCTCACTAAGTCTAAAGGGGTAAGGGAAGGAAATGATCTCCGAGCCCAGTGACAGTGTCATGGAAGAAAGTGCACCTATTTGCAGCTGTGACCAGAAAACGTGAATACATCTGCGTGGAACCATAGCCAGCCGTAGTGTGCTGAAGGGAAGAACAGCCCTTCTCCTATGTCCACTTAGCGCTTTTCTTGTGGCTGATGCTGATCACAAGATTCAAACTACAGTTCTGGAGACATGAGGCCAGTGGTGAGGGTACAGCACCGATTTCTCTCACCCCAGAGTCAGGGTGGAGAGGTCTGTGCAAGAAAATGGAAGAATAGACACAATCAGGGGAATCTATTCATTTCTCACTTAAAAACAGTGATTGTCCTGTGTATGGAAAAACAGTAAGAGCAAATGAGTCAACAACAAAATTCTCGTGTTTCCAATACATTTGAACATGAAATCTTATTTAAAGTGGCATTGAGAATAATAAAATTTAGTTTTAAACCGTCATGAATCTAAGGTGCAACATGCATCAGCAGGAGGCTATGCTATAGCTAGTAAAAAAAAAATAGGAAGAACCTTTAAAAATACAAGAAAAAGAAATCTCTCAATTTCAGTTCTGACTCGGAACTGCAGTTATTACTCTTTCCCCAGTGACTAGGGCCTCTCATACCATTTGGTTGAAGGAATAGAGAGTGAAAGTTACTGCCTATCATTATAATCGTGAGTAGTTATGCTCCTGCCTCCTGGCCCTAGATACGAGTATCAACTGTTAGATACCAGCTTAAGATCTGTGCATGTCCAGAAGGATGACCCAAGTCAAACTTCAAGATGCTTCTTTCCAACTGACCTGTACTCGAATTTTCATCCGAGCACCCACTGCCTCGCCCAGCTTATTGCATCTGAGTAATAGGATCCATGTGAGTCATGGCAGCTTTCATGGACATTAGTTCATTGCCACTGTGAGAAGCTATTTCTCTTTAGAGAGCTCATAATCTAGGTAGGACAATTCCAAATGTAGTATCATTGACAACAGAGCTTTACATAAGGATGATAGCAATTCATACATATTTTAGGAGAATAAATTACTTTTTCTTCCATAATGAATAAGGTTTTTAACAATAAACCTATCACCAGGTTGCTTACTGTTC
Source organism: Thryonomys swinderianus (assembly GCA_004025085.1). Taxonomy (NCBI): domain Eukaryota; kingdom Metazoa; phylum Chordata; class Mammalia; order Rodentia; family Thryonomyidae; genus Thryonomys; species Thryonomys swinderianus. The sequence goes on along the minus strand of PVIC010043341.1, from coordinate 11,292 downwards.
CTCCCATAAAATGGTCTCTTTCCATTCATAATGAAAACCTGATGAAAGTTAGTACAGAAGGACCTTAGCTTAAAATGATGGGATCCAATTATGAAAAGTCAACTATGAATAACATACTATTGCAGAAAAACTGAAAATATTACTACTTATATTAGGAGCACTACTAGAGTGTTCATCCTTACAACTTCTTTTCAATATAATATTCATAATGCTAGACAGAGCAATTAGACAAGAGAAAGAAACAAGGGATTTGAACAAGAAAAGAATAATTAAATTCTAGTTGTCAATGACATTCTTTACATAGAGGATATAAAAATAATTTCTACCAGAAGACTCTTAAAACTGATAAACAAATTTAGCAAAATGGTGGGATGCAAGTAAAATATCCAAAATCAATAGTGTTCCTACACATGAAGAATGAACCCACTGGTAAAAAATGAAGAAAATAATCCCATTCACTCTGCCTTCAAATAAATAAAAACCTTGGAATTAACCTAATCAAATATGTAAACACCTCTCTAACAAAACCTGTCTTGCTCTAAAAAGAGATTGAAGAGATCAGAAAATGAATAGACATTCCTTGTTCTTGAATAGACAGAACTAACATTGTCAAAACAAAATAATATATAATGTGGTCCCCATCAAAATGCCATCAACATTTTCACACAACTAGAAAAATTAATAGTAAAATTTATATGGAACTATCAGAAACCAGGTGACCAAAGCATCCTTATAAACAAGAGAAATCTGGAGTTACTACAATTCCAGACTTCAAAGTCTATTTCAAAGCAATAGTAGTCAAAGCAGCCTGGTACTGCTGCAAAGCAGATGTGTTAACCAAAGGAATAGAAGAGAAGATGTAGAAACAACCCTAAGTACCTTAAGTCATCTGAATTTTTACAAAAGTCTCAACCTGACGTGCTTGAGCAAAGATTGTCTCTTTCAAAGTCATATTGGCAAAACTGATGATGGACAAGCAAAAAACAACAACAAAAATAATGAATCCTGATCTATATTTCTTACCCTGCACCAAAGTAAAAAAAAAAAAAAAAGGTAAAACTCTTGAAGACAGAAACATAAGCATAGACTTCATGAACAGAAACCCAATTTAACAAGAAATAACACTAAAATAAATAAAATTTTATCAAATAAAAATCTTCTGTATAGCAAAGAGAACAACAGACTGATAAGAGAACCTAATGTGGATGATTTTTGAGCAGTTTTTTATAATCCTCAATATAAGACTCAATCAAATGATGGAAAATTAAAATAAATAGAAACTTCTCAAAAGAAGATATATAAATGACCACAAGTGCCTGAAAAAGTATGTTCATTATATTTGGCCTTTAGAGAAGTGCAAGTCAAAACAACACAGATTTCATGTTAATTTACTACGAATGGCCTTTTAATGAACAAAAACAAGTGTTCCAAAGGTTGTGGGGAAAAATGAAAGCTCTAACAATGTTGGTGGGAATATAAAATGGTAAAACTACTGTGAAAATCAGTATGTTTGTTCCTCAACAAATTAAAACAGAAATTAAGCCAGGAATAACTTTCCATTGTATTTTCCTAAAAGAACTAAAGACAATATATTACAGTGATACATGTGCACCAATATTTATAGAAACTCATCGCATAATAACTAAATGGGAGTGATATGTGCACCTATCAAGAGATGAGTAGATAACAAAATTATGATACATATACTGATAGAATATAATCAGCCATAAAGAAAGATGTTTGAGTCATTTGTAGGAAAATGGATGGATCTTGAGACCATAATATTAGGTGATATAATGAGTATCAATTTTGCAAGCTGAACATGACATTACGTATTACAAACATGTATTAGAAGCACATTTAAAATAAATACATACAGCCAGGTGTGGTGGCTCACGCCTGTAATCCCAGCACTCGGGAGGCAGAGATAGGCAGATTGCTGAGTTCGAGGCTTGCCTGGGCTACATAGTGAGCTCAGAGCCAGCCTGAACTACAAAGCGAGACCCTGTCTCAAAAACAAAAACAAATAAAATAAATACATACAATAGAGGTTAATGAGCCAGATGTCTCTGGCAACTCTGTGGCTTCGTGAGTGTAACCCACAAGAGCAGCAGTGTCACCTTTTTGACTATGCAATTTGACAGCCAATCCTATGGGAGATGCTTTTGAACATCTAAGCAAACTAGGATATGTCAATAATTTTTGTCCATTATGATAAAACTATCTTTATATTTTACTGTTTTTTTCTGTTATTAGTTTTCATCTTTCTGCAGTCCCTTATAATCCACACTGTTCTCTAGCTGCAATCTGTTAATGATTGTAAATGTATGTCTCAGGGCATAACTCTTCCCCTCACATTTGTTTACCCAAATATATTCTTCAAAGTTCTGTCTCTTGAGCAAAGTGTCCTTTACTATTGTCCTTCTGAAGAGAATTGTAATGTGACTGCTTCGCTTTTAAGTAGATACAGCGTATTCTGTTAATCATTCAATAAAGTAAATCTAAACTTTTTTTTTAAATTTAGCTGAACACAAATCTCTCTGTGTGGCTGAAAACGTGGACTAAAGGATAAGTTGCAAAGAAATAAAAGCAGGTTCCGTGAACTCACGCAGTTCACTGTGTTTTCAAGCATAGTATATGCCTGTGGCTGCTCAGTCCCGGCCCTGACATGTGCCTCATCCACTCAACAGTACAGGATCACCACATGTGACGCAGCACATCGAAAGTCCCCATTTTTGTGATGAGTGTTCAGTTCACACAGACCCTGTCTTCTGCGTGGAAGGCATTCAGTCCATGAGGGGTTTAGGTATGACTAGGATCTACGTTCCAAAAAGATAATAGATCTCCAGGAAAAATGTGTGTGCTGTTATGCTAAAATCTTAGCTATCTCAACTGCACTTAGATGCCTGAATCTACAAAGAGACTCTAAAAAATATATTTATCTGTCAAAGACGCTTCTTCTACTTTCAAGTCCTCAGATACGAAATCATTGTTCCTGAAGCCTGCTCATTCTGTAGCATCTTCCCTCAAGGACAAAGTCTATTGAATTTCTGAAGTTTTAAGAGCACTCCCGTAGATATGAAGAGAACTCCAAAGGTAACATATATTGCCTCCAAAATCTAAACAAATCTATCAAATATTCCTGTTATTTTTGCTAATTGGTGCTGTAATTCAACAAGAAATGCCAAAAGCTCCGAATGGAACAAGTCAGTTCAAAAAGGCTAAACAACTTCATGAAACTGTACAGTCTGATCTGGAAAATGACATGGCTGTGACCAATCCTTGGACTTTCAGTGGATTTTACTTGTACCAGTGGCTGTTTTTAAAATGAAGGAATATAGGGTACTTTCAACTTTTTAGTAGCTGACTTATTACCATAATGCCTTTAAAATATTACTATTGCTTAATAAAATATCTTCAATATAACTAACCAGGGTGATTTTCTTGAAAATAAAGACAGCCAAAGTCCCATGAACTGTGCTTTCACAGCATTTATATGATCTGGATGGAGAATGATCTTGGTTAAGTCTTTCTTACATGAGGACAATGTGTTTTTTTTTTTTTTAATCTCTGTTGGTGTTAAGGGAAAAGAAAGTATTTGCCAGGGCAATTAGATGCATAGTGTTGGCTGATGAGCTCTAGTTAACATACCAAATTAGCATAACCACTTAGTACAGTGTAAGACAATCCATAGCTCTTCTCCACTGCCAAATATATGAATTAATAAGAATTTGGTAGATACTAGTGTTCCTGCATTTTGAAAACCCTTCATGGAGCAGCTATTTACTGTTCCTCCAGAAATTTACTAGCTTTTTAACTTCCTCTTTTGGCCTATAGATTGAAATAATTTCATAGCCTTTCTTTTCTAAAAATCTGATTTTACTAGTACATTTTACATATACATATGATCACATTTAACAATGAGAATTTGCAGCTGTACAAGACACATCTTGATTCTCATTTTACCCTTTCCCCTGTCCTCCCTACAACCCCCACTCCATAAACATAAACTTTGTTTCCACTTTTTTGTTTTTATCATCAAAGTTTTTCTTTCTCTTCTTTGCTTTCCCATACACCCTCTTTCCCTTTTCCTTTTAAATATTTTCTTCCTATTCAAAATACTTATCATGCCCTTTTGAAATCATTTACACATTCAGTTTTTCATATTAGAGAAACTGTGTTTAGACATCTGTGTCCTATTTATTTCATTTATGATTATATCCTCAAGATACATCCACTTTAGTTTAAATGACCCTAATTTATCATTCTTTAGTCTGAGTAATAGACCATTTTAGTTTTTAAAAACACATCTTTTGTATCAAATCTCAGTTAATGGATATTTGACCTGTTACCAAGATTTAGCTATTAACTGAGCTGCTATAAACTTGGTGAACAAACGTCACTGTGATACGATGCTTTTAACTCTTTTTTGTACATATCTAGCAGGGTTAAATGGAACTATCACAATATAACTCATGTCTCCTCACTGAATTATTATAAGGATTGAGCCACTTGTCTTCTTGGTGTATGTTCTGGATCTCAGAAAATGGCCACCAGATCTGTTCAGTCTGACTAGCATCACAATGAGTTGGTTCTAAGTCAGTGTTCTGCATATCACTCGAGTTCTACAAGTACGCAGTCTAACCTTGGTGATGCTCTGTGTCCCCAGAGACCTGTAAAGGACATCAATAACAGCAAATCACTTTTTTATGAGATAGGGTCTCACTTTGCAGCTCAGGCTGGCCCTCAGTTCTCTATGTAGCTCAGGCAAGCCTCAAACTCACCAATACTCCTGACTCTGCCTCCTGAGTGCTGGGATTACAAACGTGAGCCACCACACCCAACAGTGTGGTATGTGGTACTGATTGCTGGTGGGCATAGTCATCATGCCCGGTATTGTTGTATGTGGTTACCAGGGATTGAACTAAGGACCTTAGGCTTGCCAGGCAGGTGCTGGAACCACTGATCTAAATCTCCAGTCCAGCAAATAACTCTTAACTCAGTTCATTGTTCCTTTTGCTTCAGTCCTGTGGATAAATTAGGGAGACTATTCAGAGCATTTTATTATTATCATTGGAGAATCCATGCTACTTTAACCTGAGTTTTTTGCTGAATAGACCGAGATATTTTGACACACATTGGCCAAATAATCTCTAAGATTCTATCCAATTATTTAACTAACAGAGACTCTGCTATTACTTAACTGTAGATTGCAGTGTGCACAGATAAATGGCTATCAAATGTATGGGATCATGTCCTGCTAATTGTATTTAATATATTCCTATTGAATATCATTACTTTCACTAAAATTGCAAGATGTAGATACATTATATTCAAACAATTGCCACAAAATCATTTTTCAAGGAAGTATGAGATCACCTCTGAAATCCATTCTTATCTATTCATACATGTAAGGTTTGGAAAATACGGCAAAACTTTGGTATAAAAGCTACTCTTCCAAGAATAAGCCTTGTACTTCTCACTGTAGAGACACATTTATGGGGTTTGAGAGTAAGAGAGTTATGTACTAAGAGAGTACATACTAAGGAATACACATTTTCCATTGGATGACACCGGTCCCGGGTGAGAGGTAAGCATGGTAAGGGGTATCTATTGGAAAAGGAAGCTTGTGGGAGACATCAAAGTTTAAATTTCTCAATCTCTTTTCTTTCTATTCAAATGTACCCTGCTCATTCCTCAAAATAAATATCAGCATAAAATATGTATTGAGGTGGTACATTCAAACAATCCTCTAATTGTGAACACCTCAAATACACATTGGGCTATATTTCAAAAGAAACTATATTTTATGAAAGCCACAACTGAGTTCTTATTTTTTTCACATATCTATGGCTACCAACTCAATCATCTAACTATTCTTCATATATATATTTTAATTGAATTCTTTATTGGTACAATTTATATACATATCAAAATCATGTATAACATTGGGGAATTTTGAAAGTTAGATCTTGACCATGGAACTAGCTGCCTCCTACTTATAACTACAAAATTTTTCATTTCACATGTTGAGCTGAACTTGCACTCTGACCCAGGCCTACCTGAGCAGCTGTGTGGCTACTGAATGTCAGGGTTGCAAGGGTCTCATTTCTCCCCAACATGGAGCTTGAGGTAGGAAGGTATACATGTGGTGAAGGTGTTACAAGAATACTAGCTTGTATGTTTTCTGGGTCTCTCATCTGCTAACAGTTACTGTGTTTTTGGAATTCAAGCATGAAACCATTAGTTCAGCAGTTTCCAATCAGTGTCACATTGACTAACAGAGTACAGTTTTTCAGCATAGAAACTGCATGAGAGAATAAGGCACAAAATCTAAATGAAATTTTGCAATTCCAGCAAAGAAAAATTGTATAATACCATCTTTGGATTTCAGAGGGATTTACATTGTTCTCATGCATGGCAAAATCGCACCATTATGGACATACTGATTGGGAAATATTGACAAGTCGAAAACCTGAGATAGGAACTTTCTACAACAAAACCAAAGGTGGGGTAGATGTTACTGAGTTGTACAGCAACTATGATGTCACTTGAAACACAAAGCTTTGGCCAGTGGTGGTATTTTACTCACTTCTAAACGTGTGTGGCAGAAATAGGATGATAGTTTACAAAGAAAACAGAAAAGGTAAAATATCCCAGGGAAATTTTCTTAAAGAATTTGACCTAGAATTCATAAGAGATCATTTACAGTGAGGAAAACAAAATGCTTCTCTCCATGGGGCTGCACAACAAAAACTGTGGCACACACTGGTGAGTGGAGCAGGCACATGGAGCACCTCCAAGATCTACTGCAACACAGGAAAACCAAAACATGTGAACTATGTCCTGTAACAGTGGGCAAGAAAACAAAACATATTTGGTGTCAGTGAAGGTGAGACTTATGTGTGGAGCATGGTGTTTTCATTTGTGAAGACTGCTTTGAGTCTGACAGTTGAAGCAAAGGTTTTTTCTATGGTAGAATTTTGTTTATATTTACACTGTGGTACACAGAGCCTTTTCTTTGTGGTTGTTTAGGTTTGTCAGCAAGTAAACAGCTCATGTGAAAATGCTGTTGTCTATTCTAGGCACTCATTACATATTTGATATTTTATTGTATTGATATCTTTTATTCTGATTGAGGGCCCATTGTACAATACAGAGGGAAGCTCCCGACAAGACAGGAAGCAAAGAGATGTGACAAGATTGGGCTGCCACACAGGAAAGGAAAGCTAAGCACGTGTGAGACAGTGTGAGACATGTGCATAGAACACACAGTTGTGTTGCATGAAGAGGACTCAGGTAGACAGTTGAAGCGAAGGTTAATTTTTTATCAGTACATTTTATTGTTACATTATATATACACATCACAATTACATTCCACATTGAGAATTTGTACTAGTATATGACACAAGATGATTCACATTTTTCCCCTTTCTCTACCTGCCTTACCACCCCCACCCCTATATATATATAAACTTTGTTTTCTTTTTTGCTATTTTTACTCTAGAGCTCTCCTTGTGTTTTAGTGCAGTTCATATAGTAATTTATTTCTAAAGTGATCATTTGGGTTTTGAAAGCAAGTCCATATTTGATGTGAAAATGTTGATGTTTACTCTGAATATACAATATACATTAAGAATTTACAGTTTATTTTACTGATATTTTATGTGGCTGTTAGCTACTCACTGTGTAATATAATAAGAGCCTCCTCACAGAAGAGCAAGACCAGTAAGATGTCAATTATGTACTACAAAAAGACCAGGAAAGCAAAATGAATGTGCTGCAAATGCAAGTGATACATGTATACCTAATGTGCTGTTTCAAATGCACAGACTGTCTTAGGTGTGATAATGGAAATAAAGATTTTTGGTAGAGTGTCATTATTATTCTCATTGTACTCCATACACTAATGTATTTTGGTTGTCTAAAATACTTTCCAAAACAAATAATGGTTGATGTCGAAAATTTTAATGCCTCGTTATGAACATTCAGAAACTTTAAAAGTTCAGTACTTTATTTTATTTTTTACAATTTTCCTGTTACATACTCAGTTTTTTGTTAAATACTCATTTTTTCCTGTTAAGTACTCAATATAACAAATCTCCTAAAATCAATTCATAAATAGCAATATTTTAAATAATAAATATAAGTACAACACACCCAAATTTCTTTGACTTTATAATAAAATGTGTGTTAGGTGCTTGTAAGGGAAACACAAATAATAGTATGATACCTAGGTTTACCACTAATGGATCCATTACAAGTGATTTCAAGAATCTGGCAAAATTTTGAGGATCTAAAGACAGCTAACAAGAGTTGAAGTCCCTGCTAAGGAACAAAACTCTCTCAGATCCTTGACTGGTGCTTTCCATGACCTAACATTGTGAAAAATCAGATGCAAGAAGTGTGAATCATGCAACAAGCACAGATAGCGGCCTCAAAAAGCACAGGGCAAAGAGCAAAGATCTAACTCAGCAAGTTTTGATTATGTACAAATTCCTAGTTCTTCTACAGTGCACTGACAGCACAGCAGAGAACCTCTATCCACAAATCCAGAATCACAGCAAAGACATTTGGCCTTTCTGGTTCCCAAAATTGGGCTCAGTCCTATATAAGGAAAATGAACAGCTATACTGGATTTTTAAGGAGGAGTAAAAACTAGTCATTTCAAAGAATCTCCTTTCTAAGGAATTAGAATGTGAAGAAATTGGGCCCAACTTCACCACAGAGACCCACAGAGAGGACACGGGTATGCATGGGCACCAGTCCATTCGGGGCTTGGAGGACTGAGGACTGCAGAGAGGTCCCGCTCCACCCCAGAAGCAACACAGAAGACTTGGGTACCCCAGGCGCCATCAATATGGTGAAGGATTGAGGTATGCCAACCCCCCCCCCATACACACACACACAAGAGCTGCATTGTGAGGACGCAGGCCAAGAGCAGCCAGAGCCATTTCCTGCTGGAGACAGTGTAAAAGACATAGAAAAGCTATTGTCAGAGGTAACAACAGAAAACTTCACAGGAAGAGAAATAGACATACAAATAAATGAGGCTTACAGAACTCCAAAAAACCATGACATAAAAATATCTACACCTAGAAATGTACTTATCAAGGTTCCAGATGCACAACAAAAGAATGAAATACTGAAAGCAGTGAGAGAAAGAAAGAAAATCACCTACAAAGGGAAACCCATTAGGATCACATTAGACTTTTCAGCACAAACACTCAAGGCAAGAAGAGTGTGGAGGGAAGTATTTCAAGCATTAAATGAAAACAACCTACAACCTAAACTGTTGCATCCTGAAAAACTATCTTTCAAAATAGACTGGGAAATAAGATACTTCCATGATAAAAAGCACCTGAAAAACTTCACAAATATGAAACCTGCACTCCAAAACATTCTAAAGAACATCTTGAAAAAAAAAGAAAGAAAGAAAATTCCATACCCACGAGACCCAGGAGAGTGAATGCATTGGGGCAAACAAAAAACTCAATAGAAAAGGGCAAAAACAAGGAAGAAAAGAAACAAAAAAGGAGAAACATGGCAGCTCTGAATATGTCCATATCAGTCATAACCACTAATGTCAATGAACTCAATGGGCCAATTAAAAGAAGCAGACTACCAGTTTGGATGAAGAAGCAAGATCCTACAATCTGCTGCATACAGAAAACACACTTAATTCAGAAGGAAACTTATAGACTGAAAATAAAAAGGTTGGAAAACAGTTCTCCACACCACAGGAAACCACAAAAAAAGTAGGAGTGGCTATCTTGTTTGCAGATAACATAGATTTCAAAACCAAACTTATCAAAAGAGAAAAAGAAGGTCACTCTATTCTCTTACAGAGAACTATCTAAGAGAAAGAAATAACAATCATAAATATTTATGCACCAAACTCTAATGCACCCAAATATATAAAACAAACATTACTGGACATGAAAAGCCAATTAACCATGTATACAATAGTAGAAGGGGATTTTAATACTCCACTGTCACAAATTGACAGATCAACAGGACAAAGAATCAATAAGGAAATACTTGAGCTAAATCAAACTTTTGAGAAAATGGACTTATTAGATGCCTACAGAATTTTTCACCCAACAAAACAAGAACACACTTTTTTTTTTTTTTTTGAGATAGGTTCTCACTGTGTAACTCAGGCTGGCACTTATCTCACTATTTAGCCCAGGCAATCTTCAAACTCAGCAATCCTCCTGTCTCTGCCTCCTGAGTGCTGGGATTACAGGTGTGAGCCACCACGCCCGGCAAAAAGACACCTTCTTATCAGCTGCTCATGGATCATTCTCCAAAATAGATCACATTCTAGTCCATAGAACAAGCTTAAGTAAATGCAAAGGAATCAAAGTTTTCCCCTGCCTACTATCAGATCATAGTGCCTTGAAACTGGAGCTGAATAGCAAAAGAAATCCCAAGATCCTCACAAACACATGGAAATTGAACAACATGGTGGTAGCCAACCAGTGGGTGAGAAAAGAAATTAAAGAAGAAATTAAACAGTTTCTACAACTAAATGACAACCCCAGCACAACATATAGGAATTTATGGGACACAATGAAAGCAGTTCTGTGAGGAAAATTCATAGAAATGAACGCCTACACTCAGAAAATAGAGCAAACTGAAATAAATAATGGAATGATGAATCTCAGACAATTAGAAAAAGAGAAGCAAAACAAACCCAAAGAACATACTGGAGAGGAAATTATAAGGATCAGAGCAGAAATGAATGCAATGGAGACAAAGAGAACAATACAAAGAATCAATGAATCATACACCCTGATCAAGTTGAATTAATCCCAGGGATGCAAGGCTGGCCCAACTTATGTAAATCAATCAATGTAATATGCTATATTAACAGACTCAAGGACAAAAACCATATGATTATCTCAATAGATGCAGAGAAAGCATTTGACAAAATCCAACACCCATTTATGATCAAAACCCTACAGAGAATCAAAGTTGATGGACTTTATCTCAATTTAATACAAGCTATTTCTGAGAAACTGACAGCCAGCATCATACTTAATTGGCAAAAACTGAAACCTTTTACACTAAGATCAGGAACAAAACAATGATACCCTTTTTCATCACTCTTGTTCAATATAGCGCTGGAAACATTAGCCATAGCAATCAGGCAGGAGAAAGATATAAAAGGAATAAAGATAGGAAAGGAAGAAGTTAAACTCATTTGCTGATGATATGATACTCTATCTAGAGGATCTTAAAAACTCAACAAAAAGACTGCTAGAGTTATTTGCCAAATTTAGTACC
>PVIC010043340.1:0-15410 GCA_004025085.1 Thryonomys swinderianus | reverse complement strand
TCTATCACTGGCCAAGGCTTCCATCCTGCTCTTATTCTCTTAGTGTCATCTCCTTGTCCTCTAGCGAAGAGGTTTTAGGATTCTAGTGGCCTGATTGACCATTACTAGAATTCACTGGCACTGCATTTGCCATGTTGCTTAATGAGAGTCCCATTATTTCCTTTGTGCCATTTTAATTATTTTTCTCCATTTTTCTCTTTCATTCACTGGCACCAATGTTCTTGTGTGGTTACTTGATAGGCTTTCTTAATTTCTTTCTACTGTTCTTTACTAAATTTTTGATTTGCCCTAGAATGTCCCCACTCTCATGCACTCAGAGAGAAGGGCATCTGGAAGTAGATGAGTCTTAGGTGCTAGGCTGGCTAGTCACTGGAATAATCCATTGTGAGCTTAGCAGTTGGATATGCTGATAGAACTTGGGCCTGGTTACAGGGTGGGTTACTTGACACATGACATGGGACATCTCCTCCCTGGCTTCTCCTTTTGCTCTGGGCTTTGTGGCTGCCCTTCCTCCATGGCAAGCTCTTCATCGGGCCATTTCTTTGTTGGAGCCTGTGGACCATGAAGTGTAACCAGGAGCCAAAATAAACCTCTCCTCTTTTAAATTGTCCTGTGTCCTATTTTAAATCAGCAAAGGAGAAAATAACTAATATGACTACCTATGTTTTATACAGATTGGATGATACATGGACTTTCAGTAATCCTTGGTTTACATGTAGTAAACGAAAGTGCAGTGAAGAGGGATAAATGAATTTATCTTTAGGCAAAAAGCAAAATATGTTGAGTAATATATTAGGTACAGAAAGAAGCTACTCTTAATTTAAAAAGGTAATAGTATGTTGCAGTGCACATAAGTAATTGTAATTCTGTGGTATTACTTGTTTTACAGATTTAATTATGCTTGAATTTGATAAACTAAATATTAATTATACCTGGTAGGGGAGATAAATATTACATAATTAATAAGAAATTATATGTGTGTTTTTTAATTTACTTAGATCACATCTACATGATTAAAGAATATTTTTAGGCTCTTTGGAGCAAGAGGCTTGTGGTGAAAAAAAGTTGTAACAGAGAAATATATTTAACCTAATAGATCTTATTAACCTGAAGTTATTGTTGTTTGTTTTGTTTTGTTTTGTTTTTTGAGACAGGGTCTCACTTTGTAGATCAGGCTGGCCCTGAGCTCACTATGTAGTCCAGGCAAACCTGGAACTCAGCAATCCTCCTGTCTCAGCCTCCTGAGTGCTGGGATTACAGGCGTGAGCCACCACACTTGGCATTGTGGTATGTGGTATTGATTGCTGGTGGGCGTGAATCACCACGCCCAGCATTTTATGTGATTACCAGGATCGAACTCAGGACCTTGCACTTGCAAGGCAGGCACTGGAACCACTGAGCTAAATCTCTGACACTGACGCTATTGTTTTTGGCATTAAGCTCAATGAACATGTACTCATAACTGTTCATGTTTTATCAAGGAAGGAAAACTTGCTAAATCAGTCCAGCTTTGAATAGAATTGAGGATCAATTCACAAAGTGAAACAAATGGCAAAATTTAGACTTTTCTTATTTATATATGAAAGTAAAGAGGTAATATAGTACAAGAGCAATTTGGGAACATACTAAAATTACCACTCCAGCAATGCAACATAGGTGATCAGCATGGAAGGTCTCAACATTGAGAGCAGTGTTTAGCTTGTCCTCTCTAAGGTATTCAGTCAGAGCACAGCTCTCTCTCTCTTTGCTCCTCTGTTCCTTCAGTTTATATCCCCTCTTTGAATAAAAGCGGCTTCCTTCTAGGAGCTTTTCCTGATTCATACGTGGGTTCTGGGAGGGGGTCCAGCCCTTCCCAGAAGTTGGGATGTGACCATTTGCCCTTTGATCCCATAAGGAAGTATCCTTTCCCTTAAATGAGAAAAGGTGCATTTAGCACATTCAAGGAGACTTGGTTCTTGCAGACTAACATTCTCTTCCCCAAACTTGCACAAGGCCACAAGTTCTTTTAACATTACAAATAATCATTACACATGTGCACATTGCCTAAAAATCTACCCAGGCTGTGGTAACTATAGAGTTCTTGAGCCAGAAATCAGGAGGAGCCTCAGAGCTCAGTCTCTGTGGACTCATGATCATAATCCTATTTATTGTTACTGCAAGTTGATTTCATCACAAAAGTAGAAAAAATAATTTGAAATAAAATGGTAACATACCATGTAAAATTACTAATGATCCTAAATAACTTAAAATATTTAGAAAACAAAGTTTTATTATTAAATCTTAAGTTGGATTTATTAAAATGGACATGACTTTAAAGTGATCTGGTCATATCAAGATTTGTCAAATATCAAAGGAGAAAATTGTAAGTACTTTTCCTGGCATTGAATAGTTGCTTTCAGAGATGCCTTTATTGCTGCAGGGAAATCAAGAAAATAACTCTTGTTATCATGAGTGCTTTTGGACGCTCTGTAAGTGAGTCATTGTGGGTTAGTTGATACTAGAACTCATCGAGATACATCTGTAGAAATAAAGTGAACAGGAAGCCTTAAAATAACACTTTCATCAGTGATTGTGGCACTTGCTTGGCAGGCACAAGGTCCTAAGTTCAAAATCTGGTAATCACATACAACAATACCAGACGTGGTGACTCATGACCACCAGCAATCAGTACCACATACCACTATGCTGGGCATGGTGGCTTATGCCTGTAATCCCAGCACTTGGGAATCAGAGGCAGGAGAATTGCAGAGTTTGAGGCTTGCCTGGGCAACATAGTGAGCTCAGAGCCAGCCTGAACTACAAAGTATGACCCATGACACTATCTCTTAAAAAAGAAAAGAAAAAGAGAAAAAGAAAACCTTCATAAAGAAAACAATATAAAAAGATCTCACTTCTATGTTTACCAAAATTGGCCCAACAGTTTCAAATAACTCTTTTTTTTAAATTAAATTCTTTACTGGTACATTTTATATAGAGCTCACACTCAACATTGGGAAATTTGTCCCAGTACATGACACAAGTTAATTCTCATGTTTACCCATATCCCTACCCACCCCACAAACCCCTATATACATGTACTTCATTTTTCTTTTCATCATATTTATTCTTTCTCCTCATTGCTTTCCCCTACCACATTCCCTTTGAGTATTTCCTATTTCACAAAATCTATTATACATTGTAGAACTCATTTACATCTACAGGTTCATACCAGAGAAAAGATACAGTATTTACATATCTATGATCTATTTATTTCACTTTTTAGTGTGTCCTCAAGGTGTGTCCATTTGCACATAAATGAATTCAATGAACTCTTAAAGATGCTACTTTTTTTTTTTTTACTTCAAATAGACAGTTTCTATGTATTTCATCAAGTTCAAAATATGTGGGTGGGCCAGGCATGGTGGCTCACACCTGTAATCCCAGCACTCAGGAGGCAGAGGCAGGAGGATTGCTGAGTTTGAGGCTTGCCTGGGCTACATAGTGAGTGAGCTCAGGGCCAGCCTGAACTACAAAGCAAGACCTTGTCTCTCTCTCCCCTTCTCTCTCCCTCTCTCTCCCTCTCCTCTCTCTCTCTCTCTCTCTCTCTCTCTCTCTCTCTCTCTCTCTCTCTCTCTCTCTCTCTCCATATATATATGGGTGGAACTTCTGATAATTAAAGTTTTAGTATCTCATACAATTTACATTTCAGACTGCATATAGATTCTGAACTTGAAAGTCTCCTGCGTATGGTACATTTTACCAGAACTTCAAACTCTGCTCTCGTATTTTTCTTTGCATGAAACCACTCCTTTCCGGTGAGCCATCTTGCTTTGGTAACTTCAAATGCATGCCAAATAGTGGCCTTAAGGAAATGCTCTTGTTGTCCCAGCATGGTGTAGCTACTCTAATATCTCCCAGTATGAACTAACATGTACCCAGTTGGGGGGGGGGGGCATGAAATAAAGTTCTTTTGTTAAAAGCATAGATTTTAATACTTATTGACAAACCCATACAAATGTATACTGTAATTCTGCATGTCTAAGAAAAACTAAATAGAAGCATAACGGTGAGACAAAATGATGACTCAGGATACTCATTTTCCACAAACTCTCTGTTTCTGCATTTAACAGGAACATCGCACGTGGCCTGTGCTCATTCTCAACCTCCGTCTGCAGCACTAGAAGGAGTGTTAGGAGTTAGCCGCATATAAATCGGGATGTGAAGGTGCAGAAGTATTCACTTGCTCTAGACATCCAAACATCATATTTAAAGAACCTAGAACGAGTTATCTCATATGTGAGGTCTTTTCCTTGGACTCACTAAATAATCCAAATAATTTGAGGCATGGAGATATTAGGTGTAAACCATGACAAAGCAAACTATCAAGTAGGCCTATAACATTATTCAGTATGATTTGTTGGCATCTTTAATCAAATACTGTATACAGTATAGCGAAATGGTCGAGAAGTAGCATGTTGCAAGTGGCTACTGATTTGGTGTCATTTTGCTCTTTATTATTCACAAAGATAGCATTTAAGAGGCTTAAGGCTCTTTTCTTTCAACAAAAGTTGAGTATTTTTTCTGGTGTGACCAGAAAAATAGGTACTCATTCCAGAAAATGCAGTAGTAAATTTGAAAAACAGGAAAATAAAACCTATAATCTTAAGTGCAAAAATAACTCCTTAGATCATTTTTTTGTTTTTGAGACAGGGTCTCACTTTGTAGTTCAGGCTGGCCCTCAGCTCACTATGTAGCCCAGGCAAGCCTCGAAGTCAGCAATCCTCCTGCCTCTGCCTCTGCCTTCCGAGTGCTGGGATTACAGGCATGAGTCACCACACCAGGCACTGTGGTATGTGGTACTGATGGCTGGTGGGTGTGAGTCACCACTCCCAGCATTGTATGTGCTTAGTGGGATCAAACTCAGGGCCTTGTGCTTACAAGGCAGGCGCTGGAACCACTGAGCTAAATATCCGGCCCCTTAGGTCATTTTTGATGTATTTCTTCATACAGTGTATGCGTATGTGCATATGTTTGTGTATGTTTTATAAAATAAAGCCATTCAGGGCTGGAGGGTTAGCTCAATGGTTCCAGCGCCTGCCTCGCAAGCGCAAGGTCCTGAGTTCGATACCGGTAACCACATATAATGCTGGGCGTGTCTCCACGCCCACCATCAATCAACACTGCATACCACAATGCAGGATGTGGTGGCTCACGCCTGTAATCCCAGCACTCGTGAGGCAGAGACAGGAGGATTGCTGAGTTCGCGGCGGCTTGCCTAGGCACCATAGTGAGCTCAGGGCCAGCCTGAACTACAAAGCAAGACCCTGTCTCCAAAAAGCAAAAAATAAATAAATAAATAAATAAATAAATAAATAAATAAATAAATAAATAAAGCCATTCATGATCAGAGGAGATATAAAATAAATTATTAACAACTTCTCTGTGACTTTTTATTTTTGGCGATACTGGGGATTGAACTCAAGTGTTTGTAATGTAAGCCTGGTATCACTGAGCTAAACTCTTAACCTCTTTCTCAATCTAAACTGTTAAGGACCGTTTTCCATTGGACAACCATGTCACTCAATTTAAACACAACAGCTTTTAGCCAGCTATTGTTTGAACAAACAAAAGCTGTCTAATTACAGTATTACAGATTGTATTCTCTAAAAAGCTTGATATATTGACAGTTTAGGGCATGTAACACTGCACCTGGGTTGCTATAGAGATACCTAAATTTTATCAAGAAAAAGGAACTTTAAAAATAAATGTATTTTGAATAAGTATGTTAAAGTCTTACCGTATCTTAAACTCCCACAGATTTAATACTTTTTAAGGATTGTGTGAAAAATACAGGTGCAATGTATTTTGCATTTTTTAATCAGCTACATTTCCGTTCTTATGTCTTATGTTTTCTTCTTTCAACTCATTTTCTTACTGACATATTAACTTTCAGTTTATAATAGTCACTAAAACTTGTGTCCTTCAAACTTTTCTAACTTGACATCAAACTTATAATATAAACAACCCATATGTAATGAACACAAATGTTTCTTGGCATACAGGAGTTGCTTTGAGGATTTCCATGAATACCAAAGTTGTGAGTGCTCAGTCTCTTCTGTTAAATGGCATGAGATTTGCATGTAACCAAATGCATCCTCCTTTTCACTTTGAACCATCTCTAGACTATACATCTATAATACCTAGCTAGCACCATGGATATTCTAGTTGTCATTCTATAATCTTTAGGTAATGATGACAAAAATAAATAGTATATACATTTTCTGTACAGACATATTTTCTTTTAAATATGTTCCGTTTGTGTATAAACGATTCAACCTCATCATAATTTATGGCAGAGTAATGCTTCATTCTATAAAGAAAAAATACATCTTCTTTATCCAGTCTAGAGTTGATGGGCATTTGGGTTGTTTCCAAAATTTAGCTATCATGAACTGAGCTGCTATAAATGTAGGTGCACATATGTCGCTGTGATAAGAATCTTGTGATTCTTTTGTGTATATACTCATCAGGGGAATAGAAGGGTCAAATTGGATCTCTAATCCCAGGTTTTTGAGGAATCTCCACACTGATCTTCACAGTGGTTGTACCAGTCTACATTCCCACCAGCAGTGGAGAAAGGGTCCTTTTTCTCTACAACCTCACCAGCATTTGTTCCTGGCTAATTTCAAAATAGCAGTTAATCTTTGTGGAGTGAGATAGCTCAGTGTTGTTTGTTTTCATCTGCATCTCTTGAATAACCAGTGATAATGAACATTTCTTCATATGCTTCTTAGCAGCTTTTACATCTTCCTCTGAAAAGTGTCTGTTCATTTCAGATGCTCATATTTGAATTGAGTCTTTAAATTGGGGGAGGTGATTTTTTTAAATGCTCTTTATGTATTCTAGATAATAGCCCTTTATCTGAGGAACAGCTGGTAAAGATTATTTTCCCATATTGCTGATTGCCTTTTTGCTATGCGGGTGGTTTCTTTTGCTGTGTAGAAGCTTTTTAAGATGAGGTCCCATTTGTTGATTTCTTCGGCCAGTCCTCATGCTATAGAAGTTTTGTTCATAAAGTCTTGCCCTAAGCCACTGTCTTCAAGAGTACTACCTAACCTGTTTTGCAGGTTTAGAGTTTCTGTTTTAATATTCAATTCTCCAATCCACTTTGATATTAGTTTAGTACATGGTGAAAGAGATGTATGTAGCTTCAGTCTTTGGCAGGTTGAAGCCCAGTTTTTCCAGCACCATTTGTTAAAGAGTATGTCTTTCCTCCATTGAGAATATTTGGCTCCTTTGTCAAAGATAAGGTGGCTTAGTGTATCCGGCATTGTTTCTGGATCTTCTAATCTGTTCCACTGATCCTCAGGTCTGTTCCTTTGCCAGTCACAGTGCCTTCATAGTAAAGTTTCAATTGGGGACATACTCATACATAAAATAAATAGGTCACAGATGTGTAAATATTGTATCTTTTCTCTGGTATAAAAAACTGAAGTTGTAGATGAGTCCTAGAATGCATGATAGATTTTGTGAAATGGTAAATATTCAAAGGGAAGTGGGATTCAGGGATAAGTAATGAGGGGAAAGAAAAAAATGGATAGTAAAAAAAGGAAACAGCTTGTGTATATTTAGGCAGGGGGCTGTAGGGTAGGTAGAGGAAGGGGAAAAGTGATAATTAAGTCATGTCATATACTGGTACAAGTTCCTAATGTTGAGCATAATTTTGATGTGTATATATATAGTGTGCCAATAATTTAAATAAGTCAAAAGAAAATAAATATTTTCCATTTGATATTCATTTAATCTACTACACAACCCAATGCCACAGAGCTAAGCCCTACACAAACTATATATATATATATATATATATAAATCTGTAGACTTTATAAATGACTATGTTTTTGTTAATCCTCATCTGTTTTTCTAAAACATAGCACTATAGTAATGATCCTTACAGTGTACCTTGGACAGAGTCAGTGTCATTATGCAGATTCATAGAAAGAAATTCATTTGCCATTTTAGAGAAGATATTTTTCTACAGAGCTAGAATCATAGGTCTATGTTGCTGATTTTATAGAATCTCTAAAAAACTAATCAACTTTAATGAAGTCATACATGACATTATCCTTCTCTTCTTAAACTAATTTTGAAAATTGGGTTTAAAATTTTGTCATAATTTTCTTGAGGAATCACAAGTCAATAGAGTTATCATCATTGCCTGAACTCAGTTTTTGGCTGGCTGTGTGTTCAGTGGGATAATTGGGAATAAAGTAAGAAAACGTAGAAAAAAAAAAGCCTCTGTGGAATAATTTGAACCCCTTGGTGCTGCCCCTGAGAGCTAGTTTTCCTAACATGATCTTTGTCTGCCTTAGGTTTATTTCTAGCACCTTCAGATTTAGCTTCCTGTGATCGACCATGGATTTAAAAGAACTCTTAAGTTTCTGTATGTTATCTTTGCCCTACTTTAAGGAGATCAGTCCTTTTAGAAAGATGTGTTCTGATGCCAAAAGGAAGGACCAGGCAGCACAGACATGGAAACAAAAAGAGAATCACCTCAGGCTTCTCTTCAGAGTCAGATTTAAGATAAAATAAAGTTTTAAAAAATCTTCCTGTTTCTGTCCTATATCTGGTTTTAATTTATGGAATAAAATATATATTTAAATGCTACACCCTAAGCAAATGAATGGCTGGCACTATTTTAGAGCTTCAACTTGAAAAGGATTTGAGGGTGAGGGCTTGGTCTCCTTGGGAGACCTTTCATAGCACCATCATTAGTGTCAGGAGGAGCCCAGAGGCTCCTTTTACATTTCAGTCCTTGTCTCTAACTGTTTATTTTTCAGATCAAAGCCTTATCACATATGTGGCTTTTGTTTATACGTGCAGTATCCAGGAGCTTACAACTTCCAAAGGAAGTGCTGATTTTGTGGCTGAACTCAATTCATGTTCCGAATTCTGATGTGTGTGTGGGGGGCACTTGCAATTATACTTGTGTTATGATCATGTCAGAATCATTCTTTCAAGTGTCCAAATCTAGCTCCCAGAACTACTGAATATACTATATTATTATGCTATATTTTGCAAAATAATCAAGATTGCATATCATGGCTCTTTAAAGAGATTGTGCATATTGGATTCTGCAGGTAGGCCTAATGCAATCATATTAAAAGCAGAAGAGAAAAAAAAAGAAAATTCATTTTTAGAAATGTAACAAAGATGGAGAATAAGGAAGATGAGGCAGAGAAGGTAGGAAGAACCTATCAACCAAGAAAAGTCTTCTGCCAATTGCTGGCGAGACTTCAGCACTACAAATGCAAAAGTCTGTTTTGTTTTCTTTCAACAATCTGAATAAAGAGGTAGTTAGATTCTTCTCTGGAGTCTCTGGGAAGCTTCCATATGCATACCTTGGTTTTGAGCTTGGTGAAAGCCCTGTTGGATTTCTGACTTTTTCCAAACTATAATATACATTGGGGTTTTCAGAAGTCAGTAAATCTGTGCCACATAGAAAAGCAATACAATGATATATCAAAATTCAAACAAAAAATATGCAAAGGGAAATATGATGGAGGAGTGAACAATGAGGCATAAAGAAAAAATGTGATGGTAATCAAAAAGGTAAACAAAGCTTATGTATTTAGGGGATGGAGGGTTGTAGGGAATGGGAAAAAAATGAGAATTAAATTATGTCATATATGGGTGCAAATTCCCAATATGGAGTGTGATCATGATGTGTATCTATAATGTACTAATGAAGATAAAAATTTAAAAAATATTGATTACCTTACCCTTGATGGGGCCAAAAATGTCTTAAAGTACATTGCAATTTAATTGTCAAGGAAAAGTAAACATACGTGGAAATTTTAACAATGATGAAAGGACAGAACATGATTTTGAGATAGTGATTGTTTTAGTAGCAGACAGTAGTGCATGATAAATTACAAATAAATTCTTCTCCATTTAGAGTCCTAATGAAAAGATACAAAAAGTGAGCTTCAATTTCCTTATCTCATTTGACTGCTAGATATGCACACAACTGGTGGTTAGTCTCTTGAATGTTGCTGCATTTTGCATGCAGTGGGATCATATCATTAAATTATGCATTTCATGACATGGAAGTGACTCATACAGGAAAGAACAAGTTTTTGGAAACATAGTAAGAGGGAGATTGGATAGGAAATATGCATTAATGTCCAAGTTGGATGATCTGGGAGGCAGGAGGAAAGGAGGCCATAAAAAAGATTAAATTGTGTCTGTTGTTGTTGTTGCTATTGTTGTTTTGAGACAGGGTCTTGCTTTGAGGTTCAGACTGGCCCTGAACTCACTATGTAGCCCAGGCAAACCTGAAACTCAACCCTCACCCTGGCTCTGCCTCCTGAGTACTGGGATTACAGGTGTGAGCCACCACACCCGGCATTGTGGTGTGTGGTACTGATTGCCAGTAGGCATGAGTCACCACACCCAGTGTTGTTGTATGTGGTTACCGGGGATCAAACCAGGGACCCTGGGCTTGTTAGGCAGGTGCCGGAACCACTGAGCTAAATCTCCAGCCCTGAACTGTGTTTTAATGTGGGCAGTGTTTGTGTCATCATCAAGAAAAATTCTTGTGTGCTGAGAGCCGCTCACAGAATCCAAGTGACATTCCAGGCCCCCAGACAGGGTGTGCTCATCCCAGTGGTGAGTAGTTCATGTGTCTGAAAAGAAGACGGAGCACATCTTCCTTTAGTCCACCAGAAATACTGCCCAAGTTGTAACAAACTTAGGAAAAAGAGTCATTTCCAAAGAGGTTGGTTCTCAGGGACAGTGCGGGATAACACCACACCCTGAACAACATGGAATATTGAAGGACCTGAATTTGATGATGTCTCTTGCTACTTGGAATTTCATAGAGCTGAGTTCTGGTGGAGTTGGTGGCTCAAAAAAGCAGCAAAGGCAATAAAACAAATGGGATCCTTTACTACCTAGACAGGTGGAGCATGTCTGCCATCAGTGCTTTTTAACAATGGAACTGCATACCAATGAGCCAAATCTTACAAATGTTAGTTTCTTCCTTTGTACAATGGTGTTGATGCTAGTCATGGCCTGGCTCAGAATAAGCATTTCTTATATTTTTGGTGTGGATTTCAAGGAGAACACATGAGTCTTCAGTAAAATGTAACATGCTACAAAATATGAATGTTGTTGTGATAATTATTGCATATGTCTTCAGTGGCTGCTTTAACAGAATACTTTAAACTGGATGACTTTAACAGAATAACTGGACATGGTGGCACACCATGCATAATTCCAGCATCCTGGAAGGCTGAGGCATTAGGGTAGCAAGCTAGAGTCCAGCCTGGGCAGTTAGCTCAGTCAGACTCTGTCTCAAAAAAGAAAAAAAAAAAAGGAGCTGGGATGTAGACCAGTGTGAGAACTCCAGGTTCAATCCCTAGTACCACAAGAAAGAAAGAAATTATCTCATTTCTTCATACTTCTAAAGGCTGAAAGTCCAAGATCAAAGTATCCATAACTTGATTTCTTCTTCTCTTTCTTTGGTTTGGAGTTGGCTGTCTCCTCACTGTATCCTTGTATGCTTTCCCTCTGTGCAAACATCTTCAACATTCCCCTGTCTCGGAGGATGCCAGTCCTACTGACTGGGCTCCATGCTAATGACTTCACTTTAACTCCCTGTTTTGAAAATAGGTCTCCAGACACATTGAAAGATGATAAGTGTTAAACTTCAACATGAATATGATGAGGGGGCACAAATGAATCCAATTAGTATTACTGTTGTGATTGCTATGTCCTTTTGTTAGAATAATGCGTCTGTAATTTTAAAGCTACACAGGTCACCTTTTTTTAAAAAATTGAATTCTTTATTGGTACAATTTATATACATTTCACAATCACATATAACATTGGGGAATTTGTACCAGTATATGACACAACACAGGTTATCTTTTTTAAAAAAAAATCCCTATTTCAGTTTCTTTTGCTGTGCTCCTGTCACAATCTTTACTTCTTAGGGACAGCAAGACGATCCAGGGCCTTCCCTCTGTGGAAATAGCTGCTAACCCTTGTCTTTCAGTCTCTTCAGACATTGTCACCTTGCATGTAGAAAGCTGTCTGGAAAATGTTTTCCATGTTTATGTTACCTAGGGCAGTGGACTTCACTACAGGTGTTGACTCCAGTGACAAAAATACACCTGGAAGGGAGAGGCTTTTCTGCAGAAGTTCTAAATTCTCTTCTGGAAAAACATACACACACATATGCACGTGCACATATCCTACAGAATTCCTCATCCTTAGTGGAAATTTTCTTTCTAAAACTGTATCTGTGTTTCCCAGTTAGAGCCTGTCTCACCAAGTATAGACTAGAACAGTATTTTAGGATGGAAGGATGCATTCTGAACTCACGATGGTCCCATTCATACTCAGACCTCAAAACAAGCAGACAGGGGTAGTGAGCAATGTTTTTAATCCCAGGGGAACTGACAACAAAAAGCTGCAGACTTAAAACTGTGACTTGAGATGCTAATCACTGCAAAACATGTTTTATTGGCCTATTTATTTTCATCTGAAGAGAAATTTTCCAAAAGAATTGGAGGATCTTGCAAGCCCAAGGCACAGACACACAAAGGAAAGCAGAACTTTACTGTATTAGCTGCCTCTGTGGAATCAGTTTCTGAAAGCTGCTAATAACTAAAGCAATGACTTTCAAACATTAATGTCTTTAAAAATTATTTGGAGATCTTATTAAAATATAATAGGCTCAAGAGATTCTGATTTATTCAGTCTTGAGTCGGATTCAGAAATATGTGCAGAAATAAGCCTTTTTTTCCACCTCAGGCAATTTTACTTTTCCATATAGTCACTCATATCTAGTGTTTATTATATGCTAGACACCACTACAAGAATTTTATAGATGTTAACTTATTTGAATTCATAAAGCCCTACATTCGGTTATTCATGTCCTGCAGGAAGCAGAGGTGCTTATCAAAGACTGACACTAGCAGGTGTTGGGACTGAGATTTGAACCCAGGTGGTTTTGTTCAAGAATCTGTGTTCTTATCCTCTATGCTTTGCTGCAACCTCATTTTGATGCAAATTTTCCACGAGTCATGATTTGGATATTTGCCTAGATGTACAATTGCTTCTGTAAAGAAAATGGTTTCTATCAATCATGCATGCTTATCTGGATAAAATAAAATATAAGTGCTTATTAAATATCTGCTTCGTGCCTCAGGCTCTTAATATCTGGATAGTTTTTAAAGACATTAAAAGGGGAACACTAAAAAAATGTAGAGTCTTCATTAAAATTGTTCTCTGAGTTTGAATTAGATCACAGTGAATCTCTCTTTGGTCTAATAAGTGACTCAAATCAAGTTTGTGCGTTTCCACATGGTCAGCTGATGGATAAAAAACTGGGTGCCAGGAAGTATGTGACCACTGAGTTTGACTCATCTTTTTTTATAAGAATTTTTTTTATTTGCAAACCACTTCAAATTTACACGTTTTGAAAAAAATAAGAATAATACAAAAGAGCTTAGTGTATTTTTCATGAAGAAGAGTACATTTTTAACATTTTATCCCATTAAACATAACCTTGCAACCTCTCTCTCTCTCTCTTCCTCCCTTTTTCTCCCTTCTTCCTCCCCACCACACACTCTCACTCTTGCTCCATACAAAATGCACACACGCTTTTGAGTTACTAGTTGAGTGTGCATTTCCTCATGAAGGAAGACTTGTTTCTTTATCTGACAGAAATACAAATAGATTAAAGATAGTAGTAAAGAAGTTTGACTTGATATACTGTATCCAGTTACCACATAGATTTTTTGCAAACTCTAATGGTATCCAGTTGCAGGCGTTATCCTAATGGTTGCCATTCTGAAAAGTTCCAAGCAAGTTTCTTTGTGCTTTGGAGGGAAAATTCTATGAAGCAGCTGATATTTGGAATAAGTAGCTGGGGTACTTATTCCAAGAATAGTTGATTAAATGCTTTATCAAGAACTGTCGATTAAATGGCATAGTACGATTGCATTAGAATTGTTGGATATCTCATATGCTAGCCCAGGATCCTCGGAGCATTCCAAGCTACAGTGCTTTGAGTGTCTTATGGCTCCTGTTATAAGCTAGTAACATTACAACTGTATTCTTTGTTAATGCAGTCATAGATTCTCTTCACATTCAAATAATAGGTTGGAGATGATACCTCTCAAAGGAGAATGTCATCAAATGTCTAGCCATCTTTTTTCTTCCTATCTTCTATGGTTATTTTCTATGATGATGAGTTCTTTGGCTTATGGGCTGGTCATGGTCTCAGGGCTGTACAGTGTAGCAGGAGTGGATGAAACATGGAGATGCTGAATATTTGACTTCATTCTGAAAAAAAAAAAAAAATCCTTAGCCAAAAAGTGCAAAGTAGCCAAAGTTGGTCTTCACCATTCTCCAAATATTATTGCTTTAAAATTTTTATTGAGGTGAAGATTTAGGCAAATATAATGAATTATTGAATTCTGTTCTAACAGTCAATTATTATTCATGCCCTAAGTTTTCTAAGTCAGTGTTCCTCGTGTTTCTCTAAATCTGTCATTTTTTAACTGTTACAGTATTTAAGGATTTCTTTTACCTATTTTAAATTTAATTTACTACGTTTTCTTAACTTTTAAGTAAACTTTTTTACACTTTTGCAAACGGAAAGCCATTATCATCTGTAATAGAAATATCTCTGAAAATAGAAAAAGAGTCTAATCCTGTTAGTCAGTTCTAGCAAGATAGACGGAGTGTCTTTGTTCAAGTAGAAAGTAAATTAGGCACTGAAAAAGCACCAGCAAATGAAGATATATCTCTTGACTTACAAAGACTTCAAAGATAATTAGAAAGAAACATGTTAGTGTGAAAATGAAGATTTCATGATAGTGTATGCCTGAGCTTACTATAACATCCTTTTCTATGCCAGTAATAGTATGGTGTATTTGGAAATGTATCAGCTTTTTCTATCTAAAAAAATACTCTATACCTATTATGGATTGAA
Source organism: Thryonomys swinderianus (assembly GCA_004025085.1). Lineage (NCBI taxonomy): Eukaryota > Metazoa > Chordata > Mammalia > Rodentia > Thryonomyidae > Thryonomys > Thryonomys swinderianus. Next base: position 421 of record PVIC010043340.1, on the reverse strand, counting down.
TCTGAAATATTTCTCTGAAGTTACATGTGTATGGAAGATGATTCAATCACAGCTCTAGAAGACTCATTGATTAATCATTCCAGCTATAGCTCCATAGCTGAAATGATGTTATAAATTTGAGTTTGGTTTGTGGAGGTGTTAGAGAAAAAATAAATCAGGACACTGTTTGCTTGGCTAAAATGTGAGTTAAAAATATAAAGGAATGTACTTTATAGCTGTAAGTTAAAGGTAAAGGGATGTGAACCTCTGTTTCTCTAGCTATCTTTTTTTTTCTTTGCTTTTTTTGGAGACAGGGTCTTGCTTTGTAGTTCAGGCTGGCCCTGAGCTCACTATGGTGCCCAGGCAAGCCGCCGCGAACTCAGCAATCCTCCTGTCTCTGCCTCCCGAGTGCTGGGATTACAGGCGTGAGCCACCACGCCCA
>PVIC010043339.1:0-15446 GCA_004025085.1 Thryonomys swinderianus | reverse complement strand
GAAGGAAGGAAGGAAGGAAGGAAGGAAGGAAGGAAGGAAGGAAGGAAGGAAGGAAGGGGGAAAGAAAATAGAACATTGGGGGGCCAGAGACTCAGGCACCTGCCTAGCAAGCTGGTTTGATCCCTGGTAACTACATACTACAATATTCATACCCACCAGCAGTCAGTACCACACACCACAATACCAGGTGTGGTGACTCACACCTGTCACACCAGCATTTGGGAGGCAGAAGCAGGAGGATTGCTGAGTTCCAGGCTTGCCTGGGCTACATAGTGAGCTGAGGGCCAGCCTGAACTACAATGCGAGACCCTGTCTCAAAAAAAAAATAAAAAAGGGCAATAGAATATTAAAAAAGAACTGCCCAAATGACAAGTGTAAACTTCTCTGAATATACTTTTGTTTTACAAATCCAACTGTAATTAACATTTATCAATAAATTAATGTGTCTCTGGCATTTTCACCTGCTCTTGCATTTATACTGTAAAAATTGAAAAGAAATAAACAAATAAATATGCTCTGTCGCAGCCACTGCTAGTACACTATGGTACAGGACTGCAGCTGTCTGGAGCAGCCAGACACAGCAAAAAATAAGAAAGGCAAAGAACAGATTTGTTTTTAATTTTATCATCTGCTCTTTTCCTGGAAGGAAAAGGAGAATCAAACTGATTTAATAATCTGGGTGGATGCTCTGATCAATACTTACCTCTTTAGGTCTTGATGTCCCTTATTTGGAGAGCACTTGAATTACATTTGTGGTGCACAGTAATAACCTGATTTCTCACCTATTCCCCATATGGTACCCACAGATACTTTTACATTGACACCTATGAATAAACAAGAATCTGGAGCCCCCCCCCATTCTCCAGAATCATAGGATCCCATGTGCACCATAGCACCATAGGAAATGATGGCCATAAACATGAGCTGAATTAATATTTAGCACATTAAAAAGTAATGGAATATTTATACTGTTTACTCAAAGAGTCTCAAGGCTCCTTTAAAAGTTTTTTTAAGCCTTAATCTAAAGTTCAAAGTCTGAATGTGCTTTTTAAATCTTATTCTGAATAATTCAGAGTCTTCAGGAGCAACCTATAATGCCAATCTGTTAGTGTAATAGCTAAAGAAGCTTTCTCACAAGGTAATATATGAAAATCAATTCAGTTAGCTTCCAGAAGAGATAATCTACTATATTTTAAACTTCTCCATATTAAATATATTACATGACTCAAGCACACTTATTGATTAAATTTGTGTCTAGCACCATTGCCTCTGTTCTCACTATATTTGAGACCTTTAGAGGGTGTCTACATAGATATCACAAATATATATCACAAATATATATAATCTCTCCCCTGTGGTTGAGATTTCCAAGTACAACATATTAGATTATAAGCACAAAACTGAAATCATGCTCAAAACAAGGAGAATGCTCAGCTGCCCCTTTTGCCAGGTACAGAAATATTTTCCTGGCTATCTGTCAGTGACTACTAAATATCTTAAAAGTGGAATTATTTTTTTAAAAGGAAAAAACTTTTTAAAAAAGTTTCTAAACAGGGAAATCTTCAACCTCAAACAAAGGTGAATTAGAATAAAAGTAACATTTTAGTAATAAAAAATGGTCACTGCCAAGTGTTGTTTCAATAAATCCACTGCCTGTGGTATCAACACCCACTGTTTTTTAAGAATCACCCTTCCCTCTTCCAGTGATCTTGGTGAGCTTGGTAATGACCCCTGTCCCTCCACCCTCCCACCTTGTATAAGCACACAACAAAGCCTTGGTACACCCCTGTCCCTCCCTGCTAGGGTCCCTCCCTAGCACTGACATATATATAAGACCAAAATGGAAAGTTCTCTCTTCCCTCTGACATTAGACCAACATAATCTGAGTACTCCTTACTAGTCAATTCCAATTGCATTCATGGAGAAAGTCCATTGAACAAGATAGAAGAGGTTAACACAAAGGAAGTCAAAGGGAATATCTTAGTCATCTTCTTACCACTGAGATAAAATATCCAACATCTACAACTTACAGGAAAGCTTTATTTTGGCCCATGGTTATTAGAGGATTTAGTTCATAATTAGCCAGCTATAAGTTAGAAATGACAAAATAGAATCGTCAGCTGTTGGAAGGCTGCTCATGTCATTAGAGCCATGAAGCAGAGAGAAAAAGGAAAAGACAGGGAAGGATATATACCTGTCCTGCTCACACCCCCAGGGACCTACCTCTTCCTACAAGATCTCACTTCCCATACCACTCCCATAACCAAATCACCTTCTAAACACTTAAGGCTTTAGGGGCCATCTTAGATCAAACCCAAAACATTCACCACTGACCTCCCAAAAGACCCAGGTTCATCTGTTTATGCAAAATGCATTTAGTCCATCTCTAATGGTTCTCCAAACTCTTATCAGTTCTGGCATTACTGAAATATCCAAACCTTAGGTCTTCTTCAGGAATCAGAACAGCAGGACATGGTGGTGCCTACCTGTAATCCCAACATCAACAAGGCTGAGGCAGGAGTGTGAGGTCACCCAGGGCTACATAATGAGTCCAGGGCCAGCCTAGACTACATAGTAAGACAATGTCTCCAAAAAATAAAAAATATAAATGGGGCCAAAGCAAGACTGAAATCCAGTGTGGAAACATTGAAGCCTGTAGCTCTTTGTCTAGCACTCAAGGTAGGTTGTGGCAAGACAAGAGCTCCAGAGGTCTGCGGTGGTCCTGCCCCTACAATATTGCTTCTTGTAGCGCTCATGGTCTTGCTCTTTGGATTGGTTGCTCACTAAATATGGCTTTCCTCAGATGTTCCACAATCCTGGCAGCTCCCACTTTTGGCTTCATTCTCACAGCTTCACACACTGCCCTCTCGGAGGCTCACTGCCTGGCACACCAGGGCTTCTCCTGAAATCAGAGTGGAAATCTCCACAGTCCCATAACTCACATTCTTCATGCCCATGAAACCAGTACCGTGTAGATGACGGCAGGTTCACCTGCCAACTTGAACAGTAGCTGGTTCCCCCGGACCACAGTTGTATCTGTGTTCATTCTGCAGGACTTTTCACTGCCACGTTTCTGTCCATTCTGGTCCCTGCGTTTGGGGTGCTTTTCCTATGACTGCCATATCTCTAAACCCTAAATATGTTCAGCCTTTGCTCAAATGCTGTCTTGCATGAAGACTTCTTTGGTTCGTACTGACCTCGTGCCCCTGACTCATGAATGTTCTTTTGGCTCCATGAAAGAATCAAACTAGGAGTAATTTTTCTTAAGAATGCATACGGCACCCTGGATCTGCTTCTCTAATGGCATGTTTCACATCTTCTTTGTTTTATAGACTTTAATGAGGTTTGTAAGCCTATAAACCTCCTCCTTCTTGAAGAAAATATTCATGTCCAACCCCATCTTGAGTCTGCTGAGTACTTTGTATTGGATACATTTTTAACATTTATTTGTTGAATTAATATGTGTTTTCCTTATGACTAAATTAGTATTTTTATAAACAATACTAGTTTAAAGACATTTTCTAACTAAGCAATAGAATTTAGGTAATTATCTCTTGATAGATTCACATATGGACTAATTCAAGATAAATATTCCTCCAGCTAGTTAGAACTTTAGTCACTTTCTAGCAAACCTACATATTTATATTTTAAGTGTTAATTGTCAAATGAATTTAATGCAACATAGGGTATTGTTTTTATTATGATAATATTTTTCCTTTACTGCTACTTTTCCCATGTTGATGTCTAGAGCATTTAATCCCTTCATTATTCATTCTTGTTAGATAGGTTTACCTTTTTGTACTTATTTTTTGGGTACAAACACAGGTTAAAACTATAACTCAGTTAAATGACCACAGAACACATTGTTCCTTACTTTTTAGAGAAGTAACATCATCTCTTACATTATTTCTACAGGTTTCCATAGAATCAACAAAAGTCAACAGTACCTACAAATTCCTTCCTCAAATCCATATTTCACTATAATTAGTCCATTTCACTTTGGTATTTAATCTCTCAGATTTATCCAAATTTTTCAAAGCTTTTGTTGTTTCTCCCTCTAGTGGTCAATAACAATCATTAAAAAGGAAAAATTGTGTAAATGTTCTCAAACAGAGGACATGTGGGGATGAACATTCAATTTCATTGTAAATAAATATGAAGATACCCAAATGGATGTCAAAGAATCCAAGAAAAATTTTCTTTTAGTTTTTTTGAGACAGGGTCTCACTTTTGTAGTTCAGGCTGGCCCTGAGCTCACTATGTAGCCCAGGCAAGACTTGAACTCAGCAATCCTCCTGCCTCTGCCTCCTGAGTGCTGGAATGACAGTCACCACGCCCAGCACTGTGGTGTGTGGAGTTGATTCCTGGTGGGCATGAGTCACCACACCCAGCATTATGGTATGTGGTTACCAGGGATCAAACTCAGGACCTTGTGCTTGCAAGAAGCTGGAACCACTGAGCTAAATCCCCAGTCCAAGATGCAATTTCTTTAGCTATAATGCTCTATTGTCTCTGAATACTTACATCTTATATCCTACCAGTTATTTAATTTTTATAATATTTCCTTTTTAGCTTCTAATTTTCTTATATAAATTGTTCTAAAAACTTATTCAATTAGAAATAAAATTTTTAATTCCGTAATGATTTTTTAAAATATTGAAATGGTTAAATATGAATGAGATGCAGAGATGATGTACTTGGATATAAGAAGTTTTTATTACAAAGGTGAAACTATAATCATGTATTTGTGAAGATAAAATGTTTTAATCTTTAAATTTTTATTTATTTCAAGTGATAAATAATGGATCGTTCCAAAAAGAACACAATTACCAGGCATGGTGGTGCACACCTGTAGTCCCAGCACTTGAGAGCCTGAGGCAAAATCACCACAAATTCAAAGCCAGCCCAAACTACAGAGCAAGATACTGTCTCAAAAAATTAAAAAGTAAAATAAAAAGAACACTGTTAAACATTATGAAATAAAGATTGGTATGTTCTTCCAAGACCACAAAATAGCACTCTTGTTTAAAAATTAAAAAGATAATTGTATTAAAGAGAGAGTAGTCATGTATCTTATCATTCAAATCCACTTTTGAGAATGAATAGAACACTATTAAAACAGGCATAAGCTGACACTGTTTTAGGCAATTTGGAATATTCACTCTAATAGTTCTAACATATTAAAAAACAAGCACCCATTTAATTTATGAAAAAGATAAAAGCAAATTCTATTGATTTTTTTTCCACTAACAAGACTGTAAAGTCACACATTCAGTTTAATTTGCTTGAGAATAAAATTATTTCTTCAAGGACCACTAAAGGATCATGAACCCTGAGTCTATTAGAATTTTTCACAGAACAAGTTGTTTCAGTTTCCCCAGGACTTTCCCAGTTCTCAAATTGAAAGTCCCACATTCCAGGAACCAGTCAGCCCCAGGCAAACAAAGAAACCTAATCATTCTAATCCCTTGCAGCTACTTTTTAGCAAGATGGCATCTCCTCCTTGTTCTTTGAGACAATTAAAGTGAGGCAGGTCACTTAAGGCAAACCTCAGTCTCACCAGGACGGATCCAGTCCTTTACTTACTGACCCCCGATTTACCCCCAGCCCATCTCCAGCTGATCAGGGCACAGTCATTATGCCAAAGACACTGCCGCTTTTGATTCTAGTGCCATAGCACATTCTGCTCCCAACCCTGCTTTTCTGTTCCTTATCCATCATTAATACCTTTGCTCCTAAGGAGGGGACCTTCAAGTCTCCTCAGTGCTCCCCAGGATTTGTGATCCCATGAAAAGAGCCTCCATTTTTACCATCTATGTCAGATTTCTACCACTGCATTTTCAGGGCAGTTTTCTTCTTTACTAAGACTTGGCATGCAGGAAACAGGAAAAGAGTATAGTATTCTTATTCACAAAAAGAGAGTAATGATATTGGCAATTTTTAGGTATACTATAATAGTCACTGGACAAGCTGACTATGGAAAACTGTTGCTTAAAGAAATATTCTTCAGGGCCAGAAATTTAGCTCAGTAGTTCTGGCCTGCCTAGCAAACTCAAGGTCCCTGGTTTGATCCCCAGTAACCATATACAACAGTACCAGGTGTGATGATTCATACCCACCAGCAATCAGTACCACATACCACAATGCTAGGCATGGTAGCTCATGCCTGTAATCCCAGCACTTGGGAGGCAGAGGCAGGAGGATTGCTGAGTTTGAGGCTTGCCTGGGCTACATACTGAGCTCAGGGCCAGCCTGAACTACAAAGTGAGACCCTGTCTAAAAAAAAAAAAGAAAAAAATATATATACATATTCTACAATATTAACTATCTGATGCTATTGAATTCTAAGGTAGCAAATTTTAAATTTCTAATAGCAACAGAACATTTTTGGAAAAGGACACAATTTTTTCCATAAAAAGTAAAATATACTAGGTGGCAACTAACTTTGTCCATTATGGAAAGTGACCTATAAGACAATAGCACTAGGCATTAGGAAGGCTTATTTCTTCTTTAGTTCACGATCTACTCAGACCTCTTAAAACTGAAACTGTCATTTTCCCTTCATATCATTTTTTTTCCTCTTTTCCATTTTTCTTTTCTCTTTTTTTTTTTTTTAAGGAGGAAAGATGTATTTTAGCTCACAGTTTGTAAAGGCTTCAGGCCATAGCCAACTGGCTCCAAAGTTGACTGGCATAGCAGAGGAGAAACAGTCTATGGCAGTGTTGGCTGCAAGCTTCTTTTCCATCATTCTCAAACTGCACCATCAGCTAGCCAGAAGGAGAAAACAAAAATTAAGGGTTAACCTCTTTCTTTTCTCTCCCACCCATATTTCACCGGTCCTCAATCAAAATGCTCCTCAAGTGCTCATATATGGCAACACATATACTAAATTGCTTCTTTTTTTTTTTTTTGAGGCACTATTATTTAAACATGGAAAAGTGAGGGCTCAAGGATCCTGTCAGGGTCAGAGAGTTAAATGACAGCTGAGCAGTGAAAAAACCCTCCCATCATGGTAGGAAAGGCTTTCCAAACTCCTAAAATCAGCAAGGGGATTATTATGACAAGCAGTCACTCCCTTGAAAAGCAGGGATGATCACCTTGATGATGTTCATTTGATTCTGTTCAGGGGCTATAAACTCCATTGAAGACTCTAATAATACTCCGTCCTCAGCACAGGAAGACCGCCTTTGAGGGAGCTGAGCTCTCTTTGCTTGATACAGATCTTCAGAGCAGCACGACGAAGAAACTCCTCTGGTCAGCACATTACCACTCGATGGAACTGGGACAGAAGGAGACCAAGCGCTAACATAACATCTTCTGATGAAAGATGCCTGATTTCTTAGAGAAGCCAAAAGTTCACTTAAAGAAGGTCCCTCAGACTCAGGCAAGTTGAGAATAGGGTTATTTAGCCAATAGGGACTGGCTGAGGGGCTGGAAGTTCTGCTGGCTGACTCTTCTGCTATTAGTGGTGTATGAATCACTTTTCCTCCACTAGCCACATCTGCCGTGCAGTTCTGGCTTGGAGCCATTAGACTAAGGCATGAAAATGTGAACCAAAATAAAACTTTCCTCCTGTATGTTGTGCATGTTGGATATTGTGCTCAAGTGATAGGAGTAACTAAGAAGCAGAAATATATTTTCTTGCAGTTCTGGGGACTCGAAGCCTGAAATCAAGTCTGGTTGATTTCCTTGGAGGCCTCTCTTGTTGCAACCATTTCACATGGCCTTTTATCTGTGCATGTGACCCTTGGTGACTAGATGTACAATTCTCTTTTGTTATAAGGCTGTATTAAGGCCCATTCTAATGGCCTCATTTTAACTTAGTCACCCCTTGAAAGGCAGTGGTACACTTCTATAATTCCAGTTACTCAACAGTCTGAGGTCAGGGATCATAAATTTGAGGCCAAGCTGGAGAGTTTAGAAAGACCTTGCCTCAAAATAAAATTTTTTAAAAGGGGTAGAGATATATCTCATTGATAGAGTGACTCCTTAGCATGCATAAACTCCTGAGTATAATCCCCAGCACAGCGTGGGGGTGGGGCCAGATATCAGAGCCCCTATCTTCAAATAGAGTCATCTGCAGAGATAATGGGAGTTAAGACCTCAATACATGAATTTTATGGGGACATGATTCAGCCTATAACATCATATGTATGACTATAGTACAGAAAAAGGTTTGGAGAGGGAAAGCTGTGAAGATCCACTTGTTACTACTGTGAGAAATGAATGACCTCTCCAGGGTGTCTCCCTCTCCAAGGATGGAAACAATTGGTTTAAGAAGCAATTTAGGGGCTGGGAATTTAGTTAAGTGGTTCTGGGTGGCAAGCACAAGGTCCCAAATTGATACCACTTACCACATACCACAAAACACAATGCTGGATGTGGTGGTTCATGCCTGTAATCCCAGCACTCGGGAGGTAGAGGCAGGGAGATTGCTGAGTTTGAGGCTAGTCTGGGCTACATAGTGAGTTCAGGGCCAGTCAGAACTACAAATATTGACATAATGACTTGAAATTTTTATCCAAGGTTCATTACAGTCATGTCTGCTCAAAAATAAGAGAAATAAAATGGTACCTGAGCGAATTTATTAAGATTGTGCTGCTTTACCTTGCAAACAAAACTAGCATTTAGCTTTTAGAACTGATAAGTAAAATTTTCATGATCACTGCTTTGGTCAGGGGTATTCCATGTGCTTTTCAAAAATAAAACACTAATTTTAAAACCACAGGAAATTTTTAATCAATATTTTTCATTTTTTAAATCTCTCTTTCCTTCATTGGGTTTTTTTTGGGGGGTTGCTCCTATTTTTTCTCTCATTTTTCTTTTACCCTTTAACTTTTCTTAGTCCTTCATATCTTACTTTTATTTCTCATATTGTGCTATTTTTTTGCTTTATTCTTTTTTCTTATTTGTTCTTTTCTGTAACTACTTTCTAATACTATAAATATGTTTTGTTCCTCAATAAGATCACCTATTCTGTTTTCTTTCTTCCTCCTCATCTTCATTAATTTTTCAAAATATTTTTGTTCTTCCTATATTTTCTCATTTTAATATACTGTTAAGCTTCATGAATATTTAGATAAGCAGGTCACTCTATACTGTTACTATTAAATCATGTTCTCTTGTTAGTGGAGTAAAATTCTCCCATTTAGTAGATATTTACTATAGATCAATATTTTGTCTTACTATTTATACAGTAATTATAAATCTTTTTTCAATGGTTCAGGGTACATTAAATGTACATTACTGGTTAGCAGGCACATCAATAACCAGTTTATCTTTTCTTTTAAAAATGAAGAATAAATTTTATTTTAAAACTAGATCTCAGTAACAGTGAAATACCAAAAACTGGTCATTATAATAGAAAACTGAAAGATAAAAGGAGTTTGCTTTACTTTTGTTCTGAAAATACAGAACCACCATAATATAGTGCCAACACTCACTTGTTTTATATAGATTATTCCTTTTATGGATTATCCAAAGGTACTTAAAAATCAATGTCTTCTGTGGGCCGGAGGGTTAGCTCAGTGGTGCCGGCACCTGCCTCGCAAACACAAGGTCCTGAGTTCGATCCCCAGTAACCACATACAAAACTGGGCGTGGAGACTCACGCCCACCAGCCATCAATACCACATACCACAGTGCCGGGCGTGGTGGCTCACGCCTGTCATCCCAGCACTCAGGAGGCAGAGACAGGAGGATTGCTGAGTTTGAGGCTTGCCTGGGCTACATAGAGAGCTCAGAGCTAGCCTGAACTACAAAGCGAGACCCTGTCTCAAAAAAAAAAAAAAAATCAATGGCTTCTGCATGGTATTTAGATGTACATCTGAATTGTTTTTATGTTCAAGAATATATATTCTCAAGAAATACAAAACAATGCTTCGTTACAGAAGCATAATTAGGAAGATTAATTATGCTCAGGAAATGTATTCCTGAAAAAGAATATATAATTTTGCATTATTGTTTCTGCAAATTACAAAAACTCGTATTCAAAGTACTGGTATTTGAAGGTAACACATTATACTACTTATATACAGAGAATAGACATAACTACCTTTTAGAGAAGGATATCATCTATATTTATCACATCGGCTGTCCATAACACACAGCAAAAAGAAATGATCATTTCGGGCCAGAGGGTTAGCTCAGTGGTTCCAGCACCAACCTCGCAAACTCAAGGTCCTGAGTTCCATCCCAGTAATCACATACAATGCTGGGCGTGGAGACTCACGCCCACCAGCCATCAATACCACATACCACAATGCTGGGCGTGGTGGCTCACGCCTGTAATCCCAGCACTCGGGAGGCAGAGACAGGAGGATTGCTGAGTTCGAGGCTTGCCTGGACTACATAGTGAGCTCAGGGCCAGCCCGAACTACAAAGCGAGACCCTGTCTCAAAAAAAAAAAAAAAAAAAAAAGATCGTTTCGTAACAAAATTCTTAATATCTGCCATTCTTTCCAAACCAAAAGCTGACCACAGAGTTATAAGTGTAACCAGTTTATCTCTAATGCTATTACTGTTGCCAATTTTATTAATATAGAAGGTAATATAATTTTTGCTATGAGTTGGTTTTCTGTGCAAGTCAATATCTAGATTGCCTTTGTGCCCTTAACAATGCTGCATCTCCTTCCTACAGAGCTGGATACTGGGCCAAATGCACTGCAGCCTCTTCTCTTAAATAAATGGAGATAGCTAGACCCTGGGCCAGAGGGAAATGCCAATATTTAGTCATATTCAGAAGGCATCACTGAAAAGCAGACATTAACTAAGAAGTCTCCATTATAGCAATAAAGCTTCCCACTATAAACAACCCACAGGCCTCAGCACAAAAAACAGACAAAAATATACAAACACAAGAAAACAAGACAGGAAAATGTCTCCAAACAAATCCCAACTCCTCTGAAGCTGATCCGGGGGTCAGTAGAGGGGGGAAAAAACAATGAAAACCCACACATCAAAATTATTCAAACAGATAACAGAAAAGATAACAAAACAGATAAATTAGATGTTTGATAAATTCAAAAAGATAGAATTAAACAGAAAGTAGACCTAATAAAAGAATCAGCAAATCTACAACAAAACACTAAAGAAAAGTTAACAGATTTAAAAAATGATGCAAAACATGAGTGACCAGTATAGAAAAGAATTAAAGTTCATAAAAAGATGCCAAGCAGAAATTCAGAAGATTAAAAATTCTATTGAAAGTATGGACAGCAGAAATGATCAGTGAGGAGAGCATCAGAAATAGAAGACAGAGCATTTTTCAATTAATGAGAAATACTTTAAAAATAACAAGAAGCCAGGTGTGGTGGCTCATACCTGTAACCCCAGCACTTGGGAGGCAGAGGCAGGAGGACTGCTAGGTTCGAGGCTTTTAGAGGCCACATAGTGAGCTCAGGGCCATCCTAAACTACAAAGCGAGACTCTGTCTCAAAAAAAAAAAGCAAAAATAACAAGAAAACATGAAGATCAGTCTAACAGCTTCTGGATGATAGAAGACTACCTTAAAATTAATTAAAATTAGTTAAAATCAGAAACTAGCACAAAGGGCATAAAAACCCATTTACAGGAACAATAACAGAAGCCAAGGACTTGCTTAGCTTAGTGGCACTATATGCCTTCCTTGCAAGCAGAAAGGCCCCGAGTTTGATCCCTGGTACCACAAATAAATAAACAAACAAAACATGCACCCTTGTGTTATGAATGCAAAACATATATAAAACACGGTACCTTAAAAAAGGAAACAATAACAGAAATATTTCTAAGAATGGGAAAGGATTTAACCTACAGATAAATGAGACATAACATTGAGATAGGCCCCACTGTCTCAATGCAGGAACCTGTGCTTCCTCAGGGGAATGCTTTGTCTATAATATAAGGAAGTCTATTCCCTCCCTAAGTGTTCATAAAAATGAGGTTTTTCCATTACCTAGAATAGGAATTCCTCATTTCCATCATGAAGTTGTAGAAAGAAAAGGGATGTGTAATACATAAGATAAAGTACTTCGAATCCCAGTCTTACACAACTTTCCAATAACTGTAATTTCAGATAAAGTCAGGAACAGAGAACACTGGGATACTACTTTAAAGAAAAGAAATTAAGTGGGTCATAAGAAATATTGATTCTAATATCAAAAATCTCAAAGAAGACTTTCTATCTGACTGACAAACAGTAAGAAATATTTATTTTCAGGAAGCCACCCTTACTAGTTAATTTAAGGACAAATTTTCTCTATTAAGAAAGTAGCTATCCAGTCCCAGGGATTTAGCTCAGTGGTTCCAGCATCTGCCTGGCAAGCACAAGGTCCTAAATCCCATCCCTAGCACCACATACCACAGTGTGGGTGTGGTGGCTCAGGAGAATTACCCTGAGCCCCGGGTTACCCTGTGGTGTGGTGGCTCAGGAGGATTACCCTGAGTCCCTGAGCTACAAAGTGAGACCTATCTAAAAAAAAATTCTATTTCTCATCTGATTTGCCAGTGTCAAGATAAATACATGTGTAAGAAACTCTTCTTCTGAAATTCAAAAACTGTATTAATATTGTATATTTCATTTTAGTTTTAACATTCAATACTGAAATAGAAAATATTTTCCTTTTACTAAGAAGTGGCTATTCTAACACACTGTAAAATAAGAACACATTTGTTTTTCTTTTTCTTTTTTTTTTTTTTTTTTGAGACAGGGGTTTCACCTTGTAGTTCAGGCTGGCCCTGAGCTCACTATGTAACCCAGACAAGCCTCGAACTCAGCAATCCTCCAGATTCTGCCTCCCTAGTACTGGGATCACAGGTGTGAGCGACCATGCCCGGCATTACAGTATGTGGTACTGATTGCTGGTGGGCGTGAGTTACCATACCCACTATTGTTGTATGTGGTTACCGGGGATAGAACCAGGGACCTTGCACTTGCTAGGCAGGTGCTGGGACCACTGAGCTAACCCTCCGGCCTTAGAACACATTTCTTAAGCAAACCACCCTTTAGTCCTGCACTGTATACTATGGGAGACACTGAGCACTTGAAGTATAGCTAGTAGAGATTAAGACGTGCTATAGGGTAAAATACACATGAGAGTTTAAAGATTTAGCACATAAAATACAAAACACCTCATCAATAATTTCACATAAATTACATATTTGAATGATAATATTTGATTATATTGGGTTAATAAAATATACTACTAAAATAATTCTACCTCTTTTTACTTTTTTTTTTTTTTTGAGACAGGGTCTCGCTTTGTAGTTCAGGCTGGCTCTCAGCTCACTATGCAGCCCAAGCAAGCCTCGAACTCAGCAAACCTCCTGTCTCTGCCTCTACCTCTTTTTACTTTTTAAATGTAGTTTATAAAAACTTTTTAGTGCAGCTCACATAATATTTCTACTAGACAATACTACCTTGGATTTTCACCTCTAAATAGTAAACTAGATCAGGAGTAAGAGTATCATGTTTTATTCCTGTCTTTCTGGGATATCTTAGAATTAATTTAAAGAGGATCAAAAGTGAAGAACTTAGGCCAGAGATTTAGCTCAGTGGTTCTGGTGCCTGCCTAGCAAGTGCAAGGTCCTGAGTTCATCCATGGTAACCACGTACAACAATATGGAGTGTGATGACTCACACCCAACCAGCAATCATTACCACACCCCACAATGCTGGGCATGGTGGCTCATGCCTGTAATCTCAGCACTCAGGAGGCAGAGACAGGAGGATTTCTGAGTTTGAGGCTTGCCTGGGCTACATAGTGAGCTGACAGCCAGCCTGAACTACAAAGTGAGACCCTGCCTCAAAAAAAAATGAACTTTAATAACTGATTAATGTAAAATGGAGGGTGAAATTAATACATATAAAGTAGCATACATGCTCCTCTTCAAATCCTTTTCAATTCTCTCCATCTTCATCATCATGACCCAAGACACCACTTCTGCATGGATTAATACAATAACCTTCTAAAAGATGTAGAAGATCTTCAATACACACCCGTAAGTCTTTGTCCTTACCATTTCAGTGTTTGTCGACCAGACTCTCTTCTGCTGAAACCTCCTCACTTCTCCCTTAAATTTTCTTTAGCCCACAGAAGCCTGCTCTGTCTGGGTGTGTGTGTGGCAGAGAAAGAACCAAAATACTACGACCCTGGGGGACCTCCCTCAACCAATGATTGACACTATATAAATACAAAACTCTTCACGTCTCAGGTGGAGTAACCAGTAGTGTGTGTTGTCTTCTCTTCCCAAACTTTTTCAGTGGGATTAAGTTTTAGTTATCTATAGCTGTACAATTTGCCCTTTGTTGCTCTGCCTCTTTCTCTCTCACCCTTAGGAGGTATCCTTGAATCATTTGGCAAATAAGCCACTTGCCTTTGAGCTCTTGTCCCAAGGTCTGCTTTTATCATCACCCAAATCAAGTGATTTGATCTTTCTGTTTTCACTCTCACCCCTCACAAGCTCAGCCAATTCCCTACCTCAAAGAACAGGCTATGTTTATAAACTGTCACTCTGACCATTACTTCTTGCTGAAAACCTTTTAGTAATTGTAATTGCTCTTAGGATAAAGACCATTCAATACTTTCATTTCAGGTTTGGTTTGGTTTGGTTTAAGGGACTTAGCTCAAGTGGTACTGCACCTACCTTGGTTTGGTTTCAATATTGAGTATCAAACCCAAAACTTTAAACCTGCCAGGCAAACACTATACCACTCAACTACACGTCCAGCTCATTTAAAAACTCTTATTTTGAGAGATGCTCTTGACAAATTGTCCAGACCAGAAAGCAAGCACAGTAGTGCATGACTGTAATCCCCAAATGCAGAAGGGTAAAGCAAGAGGATTCCCATGAGTTTAAGGTCAGCCTGAGCTCTTTAGTAACTTCAAGTTGCCCTTGTCTCAAACAAATAAGAGAGGAAAAGAAAGAAAATTGTCCAAGCTGGCCTTGAATTTGTGATCCTCCTGCATCAGCTTACTGACAGGTACCACCAAGTCTGTTTCCAGTTTCAAATTTCTCTCTGTCAGTTCCAATTACTGCTTTATTGCTTTAGTTCTATTGCAACATCGTAGAGACCTTGCCATCATTCAGAACTGCTCCACCTCAGACATGTTAAATTCCAACACCCCACACTTTTAATGCTTATACAAACAGTACTACTCAGCCTGCCAGTCTCTCAGGCTCTCCCATCCTCCCACCTGGAAAACTCACCATGGCTTTACATTCCCTATTCTACATAACCCCCAGCAATGCCACTTCTATTCTTTTTTTTTTTTTTTTTTGAGACAAGGTCTCGCTTTGTAGTTCAGGCTGGCCCTGAGCTCACTATGTAGCCCAGGCAAGCCTCGAACTCAGCAATCCTCCTGTCTCTGCCTCCCGAGTGCTGGGATTACAGGCATGAGCCACCATGCCTGGTGCCACTTCTATTCTTTTTTTTTTTTTTTTTTGCTTTTTGGAGACAGGGTCTTGCTT
>PVIC010043338.1:0-15452 GCA_004025085.1 Thryonomys swinderianus | reverse complement strand
AAAAAAAAATAAGCATCTTAGAAGCTTTGTACTGGCTCCTCTGGTCAAATTATTTTTTCCTACATGTCCTCATGACACACTCTACATAAAATATCACACATAAGTCATGGTCTCTGTGATTCCTTCAGTCGCTGAAATTTCTGGTTCGTTTTGGGCCATTTTCTGTGTCCCTTCTGTGTTTTATTTTTATTTTTTCAAGCACGTCTGGTCTCACACATACTATATCTTATTCATCTTCATTATTTCATATTCTTCTAATTCAAGCTCCAAAATAGAGAAACTTTGAATCTACTTTGTTTCCTTCTTTACACATTTCTGTTGAATTAATTAATGGGTGGATTAAGTAAAACAACCATAAAATATCTCCTATATACTAATAATGTGTAGATGGACAATACTAAAACAATTGTATAAAATACGTAATCTTTTTAATAGAATTGATTCTATTTTTACAGTATTATTATTTCATATCATTTAGAGTTAGAAAATTGAGCTTCAAAGGGAAACTATCAATAAGAACACTTACACAAGAGAACATGGACTTCTGAGGGAGAAGGGCCATGTCCTATTAGCTTTCAATCACTAAAGTTTAGTGCAGAGTTTGGGACACAAGAATTTGATAAATGTAAAATGAATGTTATTTAGGTTTTGTAATTGTTTTCTGCTGTCATATAGACTAGGCCACAGTAGCACAGACTGCACTATGTCTCCAAATCTTATTGGTGTAGTTGTTTTGCTGTTGCCTGTGGTAGTGTTTCCAGGATTCAGGTGTATTTTCACACTTCATTTCACCCTATGAACAATCCATCATTTATTAGCACATCATAAAGAAATAACTGTGGGATACAGCTGTTCTCCATTAGTCTCTCATACCCTACTCATTGAAGCTGAATCTCTGTGATTTTTGTCCTTTCTGCAAAGACAGACAAACTTCTAGAGTTTTGTTGGTGGCAGAGAAGGAAGGGAGGCAGCAGGGACATTGATTCAAAAGGATGAAAGGGAGAATCCATTCTTGATATTGGAAGGAAAATCAGAATTATTGGCCTCATTGAGGAAGTCAATCAATTTATCTGTGTGCAATACACATGACCAGCTCTTTACTGAATGAATACACATGGCTTGAAACTTTTAGTTAGAATTGGGAAACTTATGGAGCACTCATTTCTGTAATTTGCTTTAATTACATAAAATGAATGAATGAATTCTGTAAAATGTGAGGCAGGGAGCAATGCAGTATAGTGATACTTGGAACAAATCTAATGATATATAGATTATACTCTGTTCAAGGAAGTATTAAAAGATGTAAAAGTTTAAGTCTTACCTCTTAATATTTTTGAATTCATCAGAAGTCATCTTTCCTGTCTACCAATCACAAACCTGTGAGATTCTACGGGAAGCAGGTGCCTGCTGCCCTGGTCAAAGCAGTGCAGTTGTGCTGCCCTAAGTCATGCTGCACAGACTAACTGGCCAGTGATCACTGAGCCTCAGCTGAAACATGTCACAGTGCTATGTGTGTGGTGAGACTGGTACCCCCTACGATTCTTAGCGAGGCTGAGGTAGAAGTTGTGCCTTGAGGAATCTATTTTCTGAAACACTCAGGTTGGGGACATAAATTCCTGGACATGTACTCAGTGAAAGAGTTTTTCTACTCTGGATCTGACCTGCTTTTTGAAATCCTCCTGATTGGCACAATTTTCCCACCTCTAACCCTGACACCAGGGATTGAACTCAAGTCCTTGCACCTCTGAGCTAGGTGCAGCACCACTGAGTTACATTCCTGGCCACAGATAGTGTTGACTCTGACTCTCCTTTCCACTTGTAGTTCCTAACACAAGCTTTAAAGGTTTGTGTGGTTTCTCTTTAAGATGCACAGCCACATCTCTAGAAGTCATAGCTCCTGTCTTCCATTCTCTAAGAAATTTGGATTAACAATGGTGACAGTCATACTCAGCTTATTTTTTACATAAATTGACTTTATTGGTACATTTTAGCCATACATTTTGATCACATTAACATTGAGAATTTGTACCTGTACGTTACACATCTTGATTCTCATTTTTTACCCTTTCCCCTGGCCTCCCTACAATCCTCACCCTTATATACAAGTTTTGCTTCCTTTTTTAACTATCAAATATTTTCTTTCCCTTCTTTATTTTTCCCTATTTGTCCTTCCCCTTTTTCCTTTTGTATATTTTCTTCCTATTCCACATTACCTATCATATATGTTGACATTCATTTACATCTTTGTTTTTTTCATACTAGATAAAAGATAAGGTATTTACACATCTGCGTCCTATTTATTTCACTTATGAGTATGTACTCAAGGTAGATCCAGCAAAGTATAAATGACTCAAATTTATCATTCGTTATGGCTGAGTAATACTACATTTTATTTTAAAAAACCCACATTTCCTTGCTGGGTGGGTGGCTCACGCCTGTAATCCCAGCACTTGGGAGGCAGAGACAGGCGGATTGCTGAGTTTGAGGCTTGCCTGGGCTACATAGAGAGCTCAGAGCCAGCCTGAACTACAAAGCGAGACCCTGTCTCAAAAAAAAAACAAAACAAAACAAAAAAAAAACATTTCCTTATCCAGTCTCCGTTGATGGGCAGTTGGGCTACTTCCAAGATTTAGCTATTACAAACTGAACTGCTACAAACATGCATCCATATATGTTAATGAGATATGATTTTTTAAAATTCCCTCATATGTATACTTAGCAGAGGAATAGCAGTGTCAAATGGGTCCTCTAGCTTTGTGAGAAATCTCCACACTGATATGTGGTTGCACCAGTTTACATTCCACCAACAATGGCTAAAGGTTCCTTTTTCCCGACAGCCCCACTAGCATTTGTTGTTGGTTGCTTTCGTGATAGTAGCCATTCTTTGAGGAGTGAGATGGAATCTCAATGCTGTTTTCATCTGCATCTCTCCAATGACCAACAGTGTTGAACACTTTTTCATGTTTCTTTTCAGGCTTTACTTCTTCCTCTGAAAAGTATCTGTTCATTTTAGATGCATATTTTAAAAATTGCCTCCTTAAATCTGATTTTTAAAGTTCTTTATATACTATAATAGTCCTTTTTCTGAAAAAAACCTGGTAAATATTCTCTCTCACATTATATGTTATAGGTTTTGCTCTTTTGATGGTTTCTCTTGCTGGGCAGAACATTTTTAGTAAGATGAGATCCCAGTCATTGATTCTTTTGGCTGGTTTCCATGCCACTGAAGTTTTTGTTCATAAAGTCTTTTCCTATGCCAATATCTTCAGAACTTTGCCCTAACATATTTTCCAACAGGTTTAGTAATTCTGTTTTAATATTTAGGTCTCTCCATTTTGATTTTGGATTGATGTGTGCTGAAAGAAATAAATCTAGCTGTAATCTTTGGCAAATTGAAGCCCAGTTTTTTCAAGTACCATTTGTTAAAAAAGAATATTTTTCTTCCATTGAGGGTATTTGGCTCCTATGTCAAAGATGAGGTGGTTTAGTAGATGTGTGCTTGTTTCTGGATCTTGTAATCTATTCCACTGACCCTCAGCTATGTTTCTTTTTTCAGTACCATGCTTTTTTATCACAGTGGCTTTGTAGTACAGTTTCCAGTTGGGAACTGTGATATTTCTTACCATGATCTTGTTGCTTAGGATTGCTTTGCTCTTCTAGGTCTCTTGTGGTTCCAGATGAATTTTAGATTATTTTCTCTAGCTCTGTGAAATATGCTATTGGGATTTCAGTCAGAATTTTAATGTATCTATGTGATAGTTTTGACAGTATGGACCCTTTGAAAATATTGGTTCTTCATACCCTGAAAGTTAAATCAGGGAATCAATTCCTTTACAATAACATTCAAATAAACAAAATGCCTAGGAGTCAATTTAACAAAGGAGGTGAAAGATCTCTACTCTGCAAACTACAATATTGTTAAAAGGGAGGTCAAGAGGTTATCAGAAAATGGAAAGCTTATGTTTCATAATGAGTAATATTCTATCTTGTTTTTTCTTTGAAAACTTCTTTAAAAATACAACCTTTTTTCCCCCTAAAACCTGTCCCACCAGAGCACCAAACATACCTTAGTGGTAGATTTTAGAAAGTTAATAGCTGTTTCATGTATTGGGCACATCTAAAAATGTGTGGTTGTTTCAATATTAAAACAAGTGCTATCTTACATAATGACACATACACACCAAGGTGTAGAAGGGAAAGTCACTAGAGAAAAATGTCTACTGAAGGTGATTGCCTCCAAGTTATAAAGGTTGACAACACTTCTTCAGAGGTGAAGATGCTGCACTCTGAATGTCCTTGCAGCTTCTTGGTGGAGGCTCACATGCACACAAGGAAGATCAAGCAGTGGCTGGATACAGCTGTTCATTTTTTATTAAAGGCTATCAGCCCTAAGCCAAATCTCAACACTTGCTGAAGTTAATGATAAAGCTAATCTCTCTTTTGTGAGATCCTAGTATCCAAGACTTTACTTATATGGTCTTAGATTAGTAATATTAATTTCCTTCTTTGTATAAATGTGTATTGAACCTGTCTACTGGCCTCAAGTGGAAAGTGAAAGACTTTGATTTACTATTTGAGTGTATCCCAAATATACTGTGTATCTTTTCTACATAATTTTTTTGTTTACTGAGCCTGAGCTAGTTAGGAAACTGCCTTAAGAAACTGTGAAAAACTCCTACTGATACTATTTATAGTATGTGAATATATCGAATGGTTCTTAAATGGCCTACATCTTTAGATCACATAATTGAGAAAATATATTTTCTTGGGATTATGTCTTCTCACCCAGGATGTTTGGAAGTCATTAGTATTCCAAGTTGCATGTGTTACTATATGGAACAGCTGTATCTGGCAAATTTGCTGTTTTGGTGACATTGACCATTTTGATGAGCCTGCAACACGAAAACAGTGATCATGCCAAAGATAGTACAAACACTTAGACAAATGCACTTCATGACTATCCAAATCGACTTAGCAATTTTTGGTTATGAAGGAAAAGAATGATAACCCAAAATGATTGCAAAAGTAGATATACTTAAAAATTAATTATGGTCAATACATTGTACAAGTTGTTTAGAACAACACTAAATGCAGGATCCAGGTTAAAGGATGTTTAAGTCTGAGATAAAAACTCATCTGTATTACTATCCAGTCTAGAGTCTACTGGGAACTGTTGACCTCTTTAGAAAAAAGTGTTTTACATTTAGTGGACCACCTCCTTCTGAGCTGTTAATTAGCTGGCTTCACAAGGCAATGACGGTGACCTGTGCAGTCAGTGTCTCAGCAGGAAAAGATTGTGTCACATTTAGAAAAGTGTGGTTTGCTGGGTGCAGTAAACTGGCTGAAGATGAGCTTAACTTTCACATTCTGGTCATAATCTTTCACAAAATTACAAAGCTTGACTCTGGAAGTTATAGTGACTTCTGAAAGAAAGTTCCTTATGGGGAAAAATTATTGCTTAAAAGTAGTCTTTGATATGAGAAATACTTTATGGGACAAAGGATATCTTTCCACATTGAAAAAATACTTTAAATATTATTAGCTATGCAGACATCTGGGCACATAACAAAATTAGCCTACTTTACTTACAAGTGTTGACATAAAAAAGCAATTGTTTATAGATGCTTCTATATTTGTCTCTTTAAATTCAGAAGATTTCAGAGAAGATAACATACCTTCATGGATTTAAATTATGCTTTGTATCATGCAAACTGAA
Source organism: Thryonomys swinderianus (assembly GCA_004025085.1). Lineage (NCBI taxonomy): Eukaryota > Metazoa > Chordata > Mammalia > Rodentia > Thryonomyidae > Thryonomys > Thryonomys swinderianus. Next base: position 9,736 of record PVIC010043338.1, on the reverse strand, counting down.
ATAATTGAAATAGTAAGTGAAATTCCAGCTTCAGTGCTTGGACAGTGAGGTCAGTGAATACAGAAGAGAAATTGAACAAGTTATTATGAGAGTTGAAGTGATTATTTTTTTCAAATATAGTTAATGTGCATTTCAATTCCCTTTAGGCTTAATAGAATGGAAGGACCCATGAGGAGAATTTATAAGAATTCATTTAGTTGTGATTATATAATCTATAAACTTAAACTCATGAACATAATACTACGTATTGCATTTAGTGTTCTCAGTTAATGTTTAACCAACTAATGGATAGTATTATTGTTCTTCCTAGACATGTTTTTAAAAATCATATTAGTTTGTAAGTTCAGTAAGGTTTTCCATGTCCTGTACTATAATAGTGTTGAAAAATACAATTTCATAAGTAATTTGAATAGCATATTACAGAAGACCAAGTATTGAGATTTTAAACTAAAGTGGAATTATTATTTTTTGATTTATTTTATTTCTTGGTACATTATATATACACATACAATTGCAATCAACATTGAGGACTTATACTAGTATATGACACGACATAATTCTCATTTTTCTTCTTCCCCTAACACCCTATAGCCCCCTACCCCTATATACACATGCTTTGTTTCCTATTTTTAACCATCAATTCTTTTTCTTGCCCTTTATCACCTACCCCTAAACTCCATTTCCCCTTGGATATTTACTATTTCACAGTATTGATCATGCATTCTAGAACTCATTTATAATCTCACTTTCTCATACCAGAGAAAAGATATGATATTTATTTAATTTATGATTATATCCTCAAGGTATGTCCATTTGAGTATAAATCATTCAATTTTATCATTCTTTATAACAGAGTAACACTCCATTTTATGAGAAAACAAAAACAAAAATAAAACTTCTTTACCCAGTCTAGAGTTGATAAGCATTTGGGTTGTTTCCAAGATTTAGCTGTCATGAACTGAGCTGCTATAAACAAGGCTGTGTATATGTCACTGTTATATGAATCTTGTAATTCTTTTGTGTATACTCCCAGCAGGAGAACAGCAGGGTTAAATGGGACCTCTAATTCTAGTTCTTGAGAAATCTCCACACTGATCTCCATAATGGTAGTACCAGTCTACATTCCCACCAACAGTGAAGAAGAGTTTTTTTTTTAACTCCACAATTTCATCAGCATTTATTGCTGGCTAATTTCATACTAGCAGCTATTCTTTGTGGAGTGAGATGATATCTCAGTGTTGTTTTCATCTCCATCTCTCAAATGACCAGTGACAATGAGCATTTCTTCATATGCTTCTTAGCTACTTTATATCTTCCTCTGAAAAATATCAAGTATTTGTTCATTACAGCTGCCCATTTTTGAATTGGGTCTTTAAAATGGGGGGGGGCTGATTTTTTTAACTCATTATATATTCCAGATAGTATCCTTTTGTCTCAGGAACAGCTGGTAAAGATTTTTTCCCATGTTGTTTGCCTTTTCACTTTGCTGGTGTTCCCCTACCCCCGCCCTGTGGAGAAACTTTTTAATAAGATGGGATCCCATTTGTTGATTTCTTCTGCTAGTTCTCATTTTAGAGATTTTGTTTATAAAGTCTTTCCCTAAACCAGTGTCTTCAAGAGTACTACATAGCCTGTTTTGCAGCAGATTTTGTGATTGTTTTTTTTTTTTTTTAAACAGGTTCTCACTTTGTAATTCAGGTTGGCCCTGAGCTCACTATGTAGCACAGGCAAACCTTGAACTCAGCAATTCTCCTGCCTCTGCCTCCTGAGTGTTGGTATGCGGTGCTGACTATTGGTGGGTATGAGTCACTACGACCAGTATTGTTGTATGTGGTTATCAGGATTCAAACCAAGGACCTTGTACTTGTTAGGCAGGCACTGGAACCACTTAGTAAATCTCTGGCCCTAGAATTTCTGTTTTAATATTTAGGTCTCCAATCCACTTTGATTTTAGTTTAGTACACAGTGAAAGAGATGGAACTAACTTCCATCTTTGGCACATTGATGACCAGTTTCTTCAGCACTATTTATTAAAGATGCTGTCTTTCCTCCATTGAGGATTTTTGGTTCCTTTATCAAAAATGAGGTGATTTAGTGTATCTGGAGTTGTTTCTGGGTCTTCTAACTTATTCTTCTGATCTTCAGATCTGTTTCTTTCCTAGTACCATGCCACTTTTATCACAGTGGCCTTGTACCATAGTTTCAAATTGGGGATAGTGATAGCCTCTTCCACGTCTTTGTTTCCTGAAATTGCTTTTGCTCTTCTAGGTCTCTTGTGGTTCCAGATGAATTTTTTCATGATTTTCCCTAGATCTGTGAAATATGCTGTTAGGATTATTGGGATTATTATTATTGAATCTGTATAGTAGTTATGGGATATAGTCATTTTGACAATGTTGCTTCTTTCTACCCAGGAACCAGGGGTATCTTTCCGTTTTCCAATATCCTCTTCAATCTCCTTTTTTCAGTGTTGTAGTTTTCAGAGTAGAGGTCCTTTACCTGATTTACATTGATTTCTAGATATTTCCTTTTTGGGCATGCTATTGTGAAAGGAACTGACTCTTCAATTTCTTTCTCAATAAATCTTGTATTTGTGTATAAAAATGCTATTGATTTTTGAGCATTGACCTTGTATTCAGCTACGCTATTAAATTTAGTGATTAAGTCTAGCAGTTGTTTTGTGCAGTTTTTAGGGTTTTCTAGATAGAGTATTGTGTCATCAGCAAATAATGACAGTTTAACTTCTTTTCTTATCTTTGTTCCTTTTATATCCTTTTTTGTCTAATTGCTGTGGCTAATATTTCTAGCACTATATTGAACAAGAGTGGTGACAGTGGATATCCTTGTATGGTTCTTGATCTTAGTGTGAAAGGTTTCAGTTTTTGACCATTTAGGATGAAGCTGGCTGTTGTTTTTCATAAATAGCTTTTACTAGAATGAATAAAGTCTATCTATTCTGATTTTCTATAGGTTTTTGATCCTGAATGGATGTTGCATTTTTTTTTTTTTTTGAGACAGGTTCTCACTTTGTAGTTCAGGCTGGCCCTGAGCTCACTATGTGGTCCAGGCAAGCCTCAAACTCAGCAATTCTCCTGCCTCTGCCTTCCGAGTGCTGGGATTACAGGGGTGAGCCACCACGCCTGGCACTGTGGTATGCGGTATTGATTGCTGGTGGGCGTGAGTCACCATGTCCAGCATTGTATGTGGTTACCAGGATCGAACTCAGGGCCTTGCACTTGCGAGGCAGGTGCCAGAACCACTGAGCTAAATCTCCGGCCCGGATGTTGCATTTTGTCAAATGCTTTCTTTGCATCTTTGAAATGATATGTTTTTTGTCCTTGAGTCTGTTGATATAGTGAATTATGATTATTATTTTACATATGTAAACCATCCTTGCATTTCTGGGATAAATCAGGGTGTATGATCTTGACGATTCTCTGTATTTTGATTGCTAGTATTTTGTTGAGGATTTTTGCATCAGTGGTCATTAGGAAGACTGGTTTATAATCCTCTGTTTTGGTTGGGTCTTTTTTCTCCTTTTGGAATAGAGGTAATGGTCACTTTATAGAATGAATTTGGGAATGCTATTTCCCTTCAATTTCATTAAGGAGTTTGAGAAGTAGTGGCATTAACTCTTCTTTGAAAGTTTTGTAGGATTCATCACTAAAGTCATTGGGACCAGGGTTTTCCTTTGCTGGAGATTATTTTATAACATATTCAATTTCACAGATTGATATTGGGGTGTTTAACATTTTTATATCCTCTCCATTCAGCTTTGGAATTTCATATGTGTCTAGGAATCTATCCATTTCTCCTACATTTTCCATCTTATTGGAATACAAAATTTCAAAGTAGGTGTTTATTATCCTCTTGACTTCATTGGATCAGTGGTGATTCTCCCCATTTCATTCCTAATAGCATGGATTTGAGCCTTTTCTTTCTTTTGATAAGGTTGGCTAGGTGGTCTGTCATTTTTGTTTAACTTTTTGAAGAATCAATTCTTAGATTTGCTGAGTTTTTGTATTTTTCTCTTAGTCTCTATTAAATTAATTTCTGCTGTGATCTTTGTAATTTCCTTCCTAGCACAAGCTTTGGGTTTGTCTTGCTCCTTCTTTTCTAGTAGCTTGAAGTTCAGCATTAGGTCATTGATTTGAACTTGCTCTATTTTCCTGGTGTAGATGTTTACTGGTATGAATTTCCCTCGTAGAACTGCTTTCATTGTATCCCGTAAATTCCTGTAAGTTGTACTGGGTTTATCATTTAATTGTCAAAACGGTTGCATTTCTTCCTTAATTTCTTCTGTGACCTATTGGTTGGTCAGCATAGTATTATTCAATTTCTTTGTCTTTGTGAGGGTCTTGAATTTCTTTTGCTATTAAGCTCCAATTTCAGGGCACTATGATCTGACAGTATATAGGGAGGATAACTTCAATTTCTTTGAACTTATTCAAATATGTTCTATGAAATAGTATGTGGTCTATTCAGGTGAGAAGAATGTATGTTCTGACTTTCACCTGTGAAATACTCTGTAGGCATCTATTAAGGCCATCTGTTCAAAGGTTTGGTTCAGTTCTAGTATTTCATTATTGATTTTTTTGCCCAGTTGATCTGTCTAGTTGACAGTAGGTATTGAAGTCCCTGCTACTTTTGTATTAATGCTTATCAGGGTTTTCATATTCATTAATATTTGTTTTATATAGTTGTCTTCATTGAATTTTCTGTGCAAATATTTATGAATGTCCTCTCTTACTTTTGGATTGTTTCCTGCAAAAAGTGAACTGCGCTATGTAGCACACATGCAGCACATTAATAAATTTTATTATTTAGGATATTTTATCTACCATCTTAATTTTGGTATCTTTTGGGACACCAAAGGTTTGGATTTTTCCTTTGGTGTAATCTGAGTAACTTTGGGGAAAGAAAGAAAACATCCTTAATAACTTTGATCTATAATACCTATTTTAAGCTTTTCTGAAGATTTCATTAATCAAATTATCATTTATGTTCACCATTTTCATTTGCCAGTATAATCAAGTGAATGAAATATTTACAGAAAGTAGGGTTTTGCAATTTACACGAGAGTTATAAGCAATGTATGTAATTTCATTTTGTTCTTAAGTATGCTGTTATTAAAATTAGGTATTTATATTCTTGATCTCTCCTTTTCTCCCAGTCTTCAAATTTTCTTTATATTCTTGCCATGTCAGCATTCTAAAATTAAAAAAAAAAAAAGGTCTATAGCTCATTTTCCCCTTTTCTTGCATTCTCATGGCTCCTGGCCAGAATCTGGAGAACCATCACAGCTGAGCTGGATTCCTGGCAGGTGGTGATCATAAGCCAACTTGATATTTTCCCCAAAGTGCTTGGATTGTTAGAATGTGGGCCAAATGAACCTCACAAACCGCTGTGTGGTGCACTTCCAAGATGTCCATTTGATCTCACTTTGATATGAAGAATAGTTATAGAAAAATATGTACAAAAAGCTCTCTTGGTAAGCAGGCACACAGCCTGTTCAAACTGACACAGAACTAACAACTGGGGTTTAATTTCATGACTCTAGTATGCTCTTTAATCGTCTTGATACAGTATAATGAAGCCTGAGCCATTTCCCAAGTTATATAATAGTCTTAATTAATTGCACATTACTAGCAGTGTCAGCATAAAATGTTCATCTGGACAAAGATCCATATTTCATCATCAATTCTGTACTATTTTCAGTTTTTACAGTACTGTTGCTTTGAAAGTTAATAATATTGAGGGCTGAACTAGGCTCAGGCCTTCACTGGGAAAATGTAGAATTTTTTCAATTTAAGAATCTAATTTTAAAATTTTTGTGGCCGGAGGGTTAGCTCAGTGTTTCTGGCACCTGCCTCGCAAGCGCAAGGTCCTGAGTTTGATCCCCGGTAACCACATACAGTGCTGGGCGTGGAGACTCTCTGCCACCAGCCATCAATACCACATACCACAGTGCCAGGTGTGGTGGCTCACGCCTGTAATCCAGCACTTGGGAGGCAGAAGCAGGAGGATTGCTGAGTTCCAGGCTAGCCTGGGCTACATAGTGAGCTCAGAGCTAGCCTGAACTATAAAGCGAGACCCTGTCTCAAAAAAAAAAAAAAAAAAAAAACTAAAATTCAAGTCTTTTGTGTATTCAATTCCTTTAAGCTGAGGAGAACAAAGACAGATAGGACTAATATGAGAAGAGACTCCCATTTGAGGAGAAATAATATTATATTTAATTTTAATATAAATTTATATGAATAAATAAAGAGGCTACAAATGATAAAACCATCAAAGGGACTGGGCATAGTAGTACATATTTGTTTGATTTATTGGTTAGTCTTACACAATTAGAGGTGAGAGAGTCCAGAATGATCAACTCTGTACTGGAAAGCTACAGGATCCAGTATCTACTAAGCCCAAAAAGAAGCTGTTGTACAAGAAGCATTAGGATATGACACTAATCTAAAAACCAAAGGCCTAGAAGCTCACTGGATGGTTACTGGTTGGAATCTACACAAGAAATTGAAGAACTAGAAATTGTGTCCAAGGATGATGACAGTAGAGGCCACCAGCTTCTCAAAAAATGCAGACTTCCTTATTTATCTTGTTTATTCTATCCAGGCTATAAGCCTTTTGGTTGGTGTTACCCACAATCAGAATGTGTTTTCTATTCTCATTTTGTTTCTCTACATACTGATTATCTCCACAGATAATTCACTCAATGTATGCAGTTAGTAAATGGCAAAACTATAATAGCTTACTAAAAGTACATTTATTAATAGACATGGTAACATTGAGTCAAATGACATTCTCAAAGAAGCAAGTAATCTTACTGTGAGGTAGAAAAAGAAAATAAAGGACATAAATCTTGAGGCATGATGTAGAATAGTGTGAATAAACAGATGATTATTAATGCTATACTATTTAGATATATAAAAGACAAATATAATTTTGTGTCTTTATTTTCATGTTTCAAAATGATATCCTTATGCTCTTTTCTTTAGCTATGAGCTTTGGTACTATTATATGAGATTTCTTTATGGGAGGTTACATTTAACATCAAAATCTCTGTTTACCCATTACATTTATATCCAAAACTAATTGCTTGAAAATTTAAGCTTAAAGCTTATGGATTTTCTTTATTTGTTTGTTTGCGTGTTTGTCTATTTATTACTTAAGATTGAGTTTAAGGCTTTCATGATGAGCTATATCCTCAGCCCTTTTAAAATTTTAGAATTTCGAGACAGAGTCTCACTGCATAGTTAAGTTCCCCAAACTGGACTACAACATGCTCACCTTATGCCTCAGGCTCCCAGAGTTCTAGGGTAACAGGCATATGTTCCCATTTCTGATAAATGTTTTTTTTTATTTGCCATTTTTTGTTCTGTATTTTTCTCCAGTAGGCAGAATGTAATTTTAATTTACTAAATGCTTTTTTTATTCAGCATGAGTTTCCTTCTTTTAGATTTTTTCTATATTTGGAATATCTTTCCTTTCTTTACTTAATTGTCCATTGGTTGCTACTACCTTCATGTTGCCTACAGCTTCATAGATGGCCTTTATATTGTAACTTAAATTTTATCTCAGATTTTCTTTCACACTCACTGTAGCTTTCTAGTCCTATTGTTAACTGTTGTTGCACCTTTTTTCTTTTTCTCTATTTTTCTTACAAGAGTGCAAATTTGTATTTACATACATAATGATACACATCTTAGAATCTAGCATGCATCTTATCAGGAAGCATCAATAAACTGAGTGAATAGAAGAACATATGATTAAAACTGTTCAATGTAAAACAATGTAAAATGAAATAGCAATGTGTCATAATTAAGACATAAGAACATTGTAGTTATGCTGAACTACATTATGATTTGCAATATGAGTTTCCAAACTGATTATTTTCTCAAGAAAATACATTTTCAATTCTCTTTCCAAAACTTGTCTAACTTTTTCTTGCCCAGAATCTAAATGATTTTAAATTGCTTCAAAAAGTTTTCTGGTTTATGAGATTTTTTTTTTGGCAAGAAGATGTTAGCACAAATTAAAGTTACATTTTGAGAGGTCAACGCTGTTCTCCAACTGGGGAGAGGGTTTGAGCTGAATGCCGGATTGTTTTTGATTTAACCTCAGCCACAATTTCATTAAGTTCCACTTCAGCAGTTTCTGGTAAATTGTCTTGAAAATTAGCAAACATTTCAATAAAGTAGTCTGGGAAATTCAGCATGTAATTCTTAGCATATTTTATTACAATAATAAGGTCTTGACAATTTTCTTTTCACTTAACTATTTTACTCCTTTTAGTTTTAATTGGACACTGACAGACTTGAATGCGGGTCCCTTCTGTAAATCCCAGCAGCAATGGACTGACTGATTTGGAAAATTCTTCCCCTGGAAATGAGAAACTATCAGAAGAGAAATCCTTGTAGAAACTTACTAAAATCACATAACAGGAAAGTCTAACCACATAAAGCAAATTTTATTGAAATATAGCAAAAATGTAACAATATGTACAAAGGATATACATATATCAATGAAAGTTCATCACATAAATACACTTATGTGATCTCTGTGTTCCATAAATAAAATCCCACTAATATCCAGAAACATTCTATATGACTTCTTCCATAATTATCTCTATTTAAATCTAACACTATTAGATAGACGGATGATAGATAGTTTGCTCTTTTTTGAACGTTTTGTAAAACCTCAAATATACACATTCCCATTGGATTTTTAAAAATCCTATGTTATGCTAATATGGGAACCAGCATTTTATTTTTCATTTCTGTACAGTATTTAATTACATGAGTGTATTCAGCATATAACCACAATACAATTAATGGACACACAATTTGTATCAAGTTTGCGGAATGTGTGAATGCTAGTTCTTTTTTATCTGTATGTTTTACAGCCAAGATGACTCATTTATTTAGCAGTGGTATTGTTTTATAATAGGTTATTTATACATTCAGTTTTATGAGCTTCGCTACATAATATTTCCAAAGTGATATATCAATGTATGTTCCTGCCAGTAGAACACAAGAATTTAGTTACTTAACACGTTGCTGAGAGTAGGTATTTTTCATTGTTTGTATTGTTGCTATTTGAGTAAATGTGTAGCTATGTCACGTTGTGTTTTTAAACTTGGCATTTGATAAAATATACATAACTTTTGAGTGTGTATTTAATTCCTTATCCATAGTTAGAATGGATTATCCTCATTATTTGTAGAAGTTATTTTCATGTTTGTGCTGTCTAATAGACACCATACAGGGTGCCTCAGAAGCACTTGAATTTGGTAAAAAATGAGATATGGTTCATGTTCTGTTTATTAGTGCTGTCTTGATTTTAAAAAACTAACATTGTCAGTTGTGTTTATTAGGTACTTCTTGCCACTGTGCTGCTGTCCTTTTCCTGTTCGTAAGGGCTCCTTGTTTGTTTGTTTGAGACAGGGTCTCACTTTGTAGATCAGGTTGGCCCTGAACTCACCATGTAGCCCAGGCAAGTCTTGAACTCAGCAATTCTCCTGCCTTTGTCTCTCGAGTGCTGGGATTACAGGTGTGAGCCACCACACCTGGCATTTTAAGGATTCCTTTTTCATGAACAGGAAATCTGTAGTTTTAATGAAGTGCAATATTTACATTGTTTCCTTTTCCTTTATCCTCTGTTTAAAAATTGTTATCTACTTCAGAAACACAAACCTGTTTTCCCATTTAATCTGTAAGTTTTTTTTTTT
>PVIC010043337.1:0-15454 GCA_004025085.1 Thryonomys swinderianus | reverse complement strand
TTTGGGCTTTTCAGTTTCTCTTCTGTCCTTGCTCTCTTTATTATTTTCCATTTCTCAATGGTATGGACTAGTTACTTGAAGTATTTTATTATCATATCTTTTATCCTTTTTGAATGCTTATGTCCTTAATTTTCTACACGATGATGACTAGCATCTTGATGTATTGCATTATCTTATCTATTTGGAAAATACTTTGCAAATGTTTTCCTTTTGTAGTCAATTTGTTCCAGACACTCAGCAGCATGTTCAGTTTGGGAATTTGTGCCTTTTCAGGGATTTTGGCAAGTTGATGTGTGCCCAAAGGAATATGATCTAAAGCAACCTGTACCATGAAGAACTGTTAGAGGAATTCAGACATATAGTTTGGGACAGAGGAGACTTGCAGACATGTGCTGCAGCTCATAAGAGTTAAATCTTGGAAGTAGCCTTTGTGTCCATCAACAGGTGAATGAATTTAAAAAAAACCCAGCCTTATATACAAGGGAATACTACTTGCCGTAAAAGAAGGCAAACTTAAGCCTTAGGAAATGGATGGACCTTCAACTATGTACTGTTATAGCTTAAAAATCACATGGTTTCTCATATATGAGAAACTGAAAATGTAAGTAAAAAGCAAAATAAAATGAAATAGGAAATAAGGAGATAGATGTTTTGTAAAAGAGGAGGGGATTAAGAGAGGAAGGGAGAGGGAAGAGAGAGAGGGGATGAAAAAAGAATTAAGATATGTTATATACATGTACCAACTCCCCACAAGGAATATGATCATTCTTTACTGCAAAGATGTACCAATAAAGAAATACTTACATGTCCTAACCCAGAAGACCTAGTTCATAGAAGAGACGGGTACTTGTTCTGATGGTGGTAGCTCGGGTGGTCAGAGGGCAACAGTACTACAGAAGTCAGAAGCAACAGAGAAGTGAAACCCAGCTTTAGGTAAAGACACTTTCTAGCAAAACAGATTATACAGTGAATGACAGAACCATTAAAGGAAGGCCAGATGATTTCTTGGCAGTAGGACCTTAGAGAAGATTCAAATGTTTGAGGGTTATCTAGGCCCTCACTTGTTCCATTAACCCAGCAACACCAGAGGTTACTATCAGAGGTATTAGCAGATCATTCTCTTGACTTTAAACCCTGACACTCAGACCTTTCTGAGTCAGGAAGCACTTTTAATGGTTTGGTTAATGTGGCCATATGTTTGGTCTTTGGAGATCCCTGGGTGAGGGCATATGCTTACTCACACTCCAGATATATAATGTAAATTAATTCTGTTAATTACAGTCATATATGATTATAGAAATCAGTTGGCTAAATTGTATTTGGCAGCAGTTTCTTCACAGTCTTGCTAAGTACTTACTGCAAGTTGGAAAGGCTTATGGGTCATCAGTCCTCATGGATATGTCTGGAGTCCCTGACAACTCTGGATTCATTCACAGACTGAAACAATATAGAGGTCAGGAATTCTGCATCTTCCATGCTGTGATTACTTCAAGACTCTAAATACTTTAGGTGATGTAGGGTTTTGAATTTCAAGAGAAAGGGTAACAAATATTGTCAAGCAATATTGTCCCAGATCTAGGAAAGGCTTCAAATTGCATGGATTGAAGGAACTGTAGAAGTCATCTAGTCTGTGTGTTCCATGAAAGTGTCCCTCTTGCCCACTGTAGTGTAGTCATCACCTCCTCTTCTTTCTCTTCCTTCCTTTCTCCCTCTTCCTCCTTGATCTCTTATTCTTTGGCAATAACACATTGAATTCCCAGTTTTGTGCATGCCAAGCAAGTGCTCTACCAGTGAATCACATCTTCAGCACTTATAATACGTCGTCTCTACATCCATCCAAAGTTAGTCTCTTTTTGAATACCTTCAGTACTGAAATTATAGCAACTCTTGAAGAAACTTATTCCAACCTTGGACCATAAGGAACACTTCATGGGTCTTGATTTTAGCCTGTCTGTGGCATTCCCCCTATTAATCCTGGTTCTTCATCATAGAATTATGTGGAATATGTGTCTTCCACATGGTGGCCTTTAGACCACCATGATCATATACATCATTTCCAAGTTTTTGTCTAATAAGCATTCTCTGATTTTGTCCCTTCCAAACCCCTCTCCACTTCTGTTGCTGAGAGTTGACCTGTGCCATTGTCCTTGCTAGGCAAATCACTACCATTAAGCCACATCCCCAGCCCAGAATACTCTGATCTCTTGATGAGTCTTTATATGATTTGAATTGAAGTCTCTGAACCATACGACCCCTGAAAGTATGCTCCTCAGATAGAAGACAGACTGAATTAATATCCATATTTTTTGGTCTGTTCATCTGGTTATTATTTTGCATGCATGATAATTAACATTATAAAGACTTGTAATGTTTAGGGCCAGGGATTTAGCTCTGTGGTTTAGGTGTCTGCCTTGCAAGTGCAAGATCCTGATTTACATCCCCGGTACCATGTACCACAGTGCCAGGCATGGTGGCTCACGCCTGTAATCCCAGCATTTGGGAGGCAGAAGCAGAGGCAGGAGAATTGCTGTGAGTTCGAGGCTTGCCTGGGCTACATAATAAGCTCAGGGCCACCCTTAACTACAAAGCAAGACTCTCTCAAAAAAAAAAAAAAGAAGAAGAAGAAGAAGAAGAAAGAAAAAGAAAATCTATGTTTAAACCACTTTCCTATTAGCAAATATTTTTAAGTGATGATATCTAGTTTTTGTAAGAATGCACATATTTACTTTTATCTTCTGTCTCAGAAAATAAATATTTAAGTAGATAATTAGGTACTGTTCTATCTTATTGGCAATTTTTAAAATGATACTATTCAATATTTTAAAGGCCCTTCCTGGCAGAAGTATAAATTGGTACTTTCTTGGAAGCAATTTGAAATGTACATCCAAAATTTTTTAAAGCACACATGCTTACATCCAGTATTTTCACTTTTAGGAATTTATCCTAAGGAAGTATCTGATAAATGGCCTTTTGCCATAAATGAAGCTGTTCATGATAAAGCTTTTTTTGGTGTTTTTTTTTTTTTTTTTTTTGAGACAGGGTCTCGCTTTGTAGTTTAGGTTGGCCCTGAGCTCACTGTGTGGCTCAGTCAAGCCTCGAACTCAGCAATCCTCCTTCCTCTGCCTCCCACGTGCTGGGATTACAGGCATGAGCCACCAAGCCCGGCGCTTTTCATGTTTGTTGATGGTACTGGGGCCTGAACCCACAGCCTTTGCACTGAACTACATCACTAGCACTTCTTTGTTTTTTATTTTGAGATGCAGTCTCACTAAATTGCCCAGGATAGCCTTAAACTAACAATCCCCCTATCTTGACTCCTGAGTAGCAGGGATCACAGACAGGCAGCATTGTGTTTGACTTCTTCCAGTTTTTTTTTCTTTCCAAGTGTTCATTCTTCTTCTGTGAAAGTTTACTTTAAAAAATAAAAGATGCTTCATGGCTGTAATATCTTCATGAGGATTTATATTATAGAAACTTTTTTTGCTGTTTCCTGCATTGTCTCTGTTATTTCTGAATTCTATGTTTTCACCTCCTTTTCATAATGCCTGCTTTTCATAAATGTCTATTCATAGGTAAGAGTTAAATGATTAAAGTTTTGTGTAATGAATCAGGCTTGCTGGCAAATAGATTTCAATAGATTTTGTGTAATGAATCAGGCTTGTTGGCAAAAGGTGATCTGGCAGCAAGTAACCTTTTCCCTCAGGGAATATGAAAGTTCCACTATCTGAAGGTCTTTTCTCCAGTCAGTTATTCTGAGAAGTATTCTCTAATCTCTCACTCTGGATATCATGTCCCAAGTATGGTGGGAACTATGCAAAGTAAGGGGCTAGAGGTCTTGTCATTCAGTAAGAGTTTTACTTAATACTTTTGTTTTCGTTCCTTTGCCTGTTATTGTGCCTGGTCTTCCCAAGCTTCTCTTGTTCATTTCTTTTTCCCAGCAGATAAGTCATTTGTCCTCAGAAGGATAGGAAAATGACAGTTGTCTAGCTGGGCTAAAGGGGAGCAGTGGGCATAAAGAACACTATTATCACTTGCCAAGACTTGTTTCCATATTTTGAGCCCCATGATTCATCTCACATTTTTCCTCTACCTACTGCCTCCAGTTGCTGAGCCATTGGAGGAATCCTCTCATCTTTGTTCAGAGCCCCTTATAAAGTCACAAAGCTTTCTGTTCCCTTGGTTCTGCAAAACCGGTTCCCTCTCTTCCCAACCCTTTCTACCTTCCAAACCACATCAATATCTCTTATCTGTTATCTTCTGTTTCCTGTATCCTTTTGCTATGGTTTAGATCTAAAATATCTTCCCAAATTCTTATGTTAAGAAGAAGTGAGACTTTGAGAAGGCGATTGACCCATGGGGCAGTATTCTTATCAGCGCATTAATCTACTGATGAGTTCACAGCTGAATGTGCTGTTAGGAAGTGGGGCCTGCTCAGAAGAAATGAATCCTTGGGGGCCTGACCTGAAATGTCTTATTCTTATCCCAGCTCCTTCTGCTGTCTCTGTCTCTACTTTCTGGCTGCCATGGGGTGAGCAGCTTTCTTCCACATGAGTATCCTTTTGCCATACTGTTTCTGCTGTGCAGCCAGATTGCCATGAACTGCACCCATTGAAACTGTGAACCCATATAAACCTCTTTTTTTTTTTAAATTGTGGGTGTTGGGTATTTTGTAATAGCAACAGGAAAATAAATGATACATCCTATATTTGTTATCCCAAAAGTTTATACCTTTTTATCCCTTTACTGTGATTTATAGGCTTTAGAAAGTAGACATTAAGACATTATTTCAATTTATGTGTTTCACCAGCAGTATCTCTTTCATATTTCTTAACAGTGAAATCCCTGGAACAAAAAAAAAAAAAAAAGACCTAGGTATGATATCCCCATTGTAAAATAAAGCTAGACTGACATATCCCTTGAATTAAAATGAATTTATTTTTCATTCTAGCCTATGTCATTGTTCACCTTTATGTCCATTATTTTGTATTTGGCTTCCATTTACTGAAAAGTATATATCTCCACAGGCTTTCAGAGTGATCAGTTCAGGTGTGTTTATTTTTGTATCCTTTGGTTAGTCTTCTTTGCTGGACCAGTGATTTAGATTCCACTGTTAGGCTTTTGATTGCCACTGGCTTATATTTTCTAATATTTTTACTATACTTTTATGCTTATAAGGGAGATTACACTTTTACCTTACTGTATTGTTTTTGTCAGAATTTATATGAGTGTTAGTCTGGTTCCTTAAAAAGAATTTGAGAGAGCAGAGATTTAGCCCATTGGTTCTAGCGCCTGGCACCTGCCTAGCAAGCACAAGGTCCCTGGTTCAATCCCTGGTGACCACATACAACAATACTGGGCGTGGTAACTCACACCCATCAGCAATCAGTACCATATACCACAGTGCTGGGTGTGGTGGCTCATGCCTGTAATCCTAGCACTTGGGAGGCAGGGGCAGGAGGATTGCTGAGTTCCAGGTTTGCCTGGACTACATAGTGAGCTCAGGGTCAGCTTGAACTACAAAGTGAGACTCTGTCTCAAAAAACTAAAAAAAAAGAAAGAAAGAAAGAAAGAATTTGGGAACTTTCTTTATGGTGTAGAACAGCTGAAATAGCCTAAGGGAAAAAATTAAACTGTCTACATGCAACATGGTCTCCTTGGTTAGATCCTGGAAGAGAAAAGATACGTTAAGGAAGAACTGATGAAATCTGAATATAGTCTATAACAGTGATGATGAACCTTTGAGAGCTTCAGTGATAATAAAAAAACCCAAACACCTGGCTGGAGCATGGATATCATAAGTTCACCACCACTGGTCTATTACCATTGTGCCAATATTAATTTCCTAAATTTTGAAAAAATATCTGATGATTGTGTAAGATAATGCTAAATATTTAATACTAAAGCTGAATGAAAGAATATGGCAATTCTGTTTTATCTTTGTGACCTTTTATATATATTAAATTATATATGTATATATATTATATTTATAATATATACAACTTATAATTATGTATATTATATATCTAAACCTATTATGCCTATAATCCTAAATAAATATATTTATATATTTATATAATATATATAACATAGTTATATATTATGTATCTAAATTATTCTGAAATAAAAAGTTTATTTAAACCAAAACAAAAGAAACCATAGGGTGAGCTCCATCTTACAGAACTGTAAGAATTCCCCTTTGAACTTGTGTGTGCCTGGCTGTTGGATGTATATGTGATGTTTTAAAATAAATTTTTCTTCTATGGTAATTGTTTTTTTTTTTTAGTTTTCTTTCATTGTTGGGGGTAATCTTAGATCATTTATATTTTCTTGAAATTATTCACATTATCAAAGTTTTTGAGTACATTTATATAATATTGAATAACATCATCTTTATCCTTCTTTTTTCTTTCTTTCTTTCTTTTTTTTTTTTTGAGACAGGGTCTCACTTTTAGTTCAGGCTGGCTTTGAGCTCACTGTGTAGCCCAGGTAAGCCTTAAACTCAGCAGTCCTCCTGCCTCTGCCTCCTGAGTGGTGGGATTATGGGTTTATAGGCATGAGCCACCATGCCCAGCATTGTGGTATGTGGTACCGATTGCTGGTGGGCATGAGTCACCACAGCCAGTATTGTTGTATGTGGTTACCGGGGATCAAACCAGGGACCTTGCACTTGCTAGGCAGGCACTGGAACCACTGAGCTAAATCTCTGGCCCTTTTATGATTCTTTTTATTTGCTCTGTGTCTATGTTTTACTTCTTAGTATCATAATTTCTATAGTTATTTAGTGGGTTATGAAATTAAATTTTTGAGTTTAGACCAATTTTTAAAAGCTAAATAGACTAGAAAAATCAGTGTATATTGATTTATTAGACATTAATCTTAAACACAAGCACACATACATTTTTCTTGGAAATCAAACAATATCAATCAAACATAAATGCAAGTAACTTTTGACTAGCAAGCAATTTAGTATTTGGGAACTTAGCCAGATACATAATAGCATATGTGCAGAAGCATTATATGTATAACACAACTCACTGTAGAATTATGTAAAACATTGGCAATAACCCAAATGTCTATCAATTGAGGGCTATTTTTTAAATTATAGTACATTCATACAATGGGATAATCAGTAGTTGTCAAAAAGAATGATGAATGATTCTGTGAACTGATGTGGAAAGATATCAAGGACACATTCTAAGCAGGAAAAAAAGCTTTGTGAAGGATAGCGTATGGTATACACTTTGTGATAAAAAATATAAAATCTGTATTTGTATTTACAGTACTAACATAGACATGTACACACGCACACACACGCACACACAAACGCACAAAGCCCTGGAACGTTCATCAGATCAAGAAAACAGTACGAGCATAAGAAGTAGGTGGAAAGGGTGAGTCAAGCGATATGGGAAACTTTTAACCATATGCACATGTTTTACGTGGCAATGACATTTAAATGTTCAGTCCACCTTCACAAATCTTCAGGGTGCATAACACAGTGACTATCTTTTTTATGAGCTGCTGTTGAATTACACAAATGAATTATCTACTGAAAATTTAAACATAAAACATTGAGCAAAAGAAACGGCACTCAGAAGGACATGCCCAGTCACATGATAAGGAATACTTCCATATCTGCAGCTCCTAATGCAGATAAATTGAGCCACGTTGTCCAGGGATGCGCAGTGTTGGAGAAAGACAGTGTCACATAGTAAGGGGTATTTCAGTCCCAGTCACAAAGTTTGAGCAGCCTCATCTGTTTTATCCTCTCTTGCTTAAAACAAAGCCACTCTGCCACTAGACTGGACTCTTCAGGAGAAAGGGTGCTAAAGTATTACTCAGTGGATGTCCAGCTTTATGTGGAGTTCAGATAGCAAGAGTATAATAGTTATTTTCTCAGTGTGTCTTTAAATGGGCAAACACAGAAAGTATCAGAATTTAATACTGTTTGGCAATTCTCTCTACAGTGTTTTAGTTATCTTCCTAAAGAGCACTCTTGTTCCTTTTAGGTAAATGGAAGAGCTGGAGACCAGTTTATTCCAGACTCGGAAAGCACACAGAATAGAACAAATGGTGGCAAGATGGCTTCGGCGCTCCCGGGACAGCTCTGCCCGGTAAGGCTCCCACAAAAGCAGAGATTTCTATCTGTTTTGGCTTGGTGTCCCATGGGAGGGGCTTGTGCCAGTCCTGACAGCACTTGGGATCCTGTCTCTGGCTGTCTGGCTACTTTGTTCATAATTATACCATATGGTGGGATAAAGGTAAACAGTGTGGCTGGGATCCTTTTCCCTGTACCTGACTCCAGATGTGTACCCATGCACAGTCACATTCACCCCAAATTCACACACACAATCCCAGTTGAGACACATGTACAGATTTATTCACATGGATACATTCATATATACTAGTACACATGTGCATAGGTACTTTCTGGCACACATAAGTGCATGCATGTACATGCACACACACACACACACACACACTGTCTTTTCTTTGTACTTGAGTCAAGCAATCTGTTGTTTATATTCTCTTTTGTCTTTGTTTCCAACAGCTGTTCCTTCCTTGTAGTGTCTATTTCATTCTAAACAAAATAAAATGAAATCAAATACAGATCTGATTTGACTGCTACAAGAGAACTTTAAAATATGCCCTGTTTCAAAGCCTTTATTTTCCATCTCAGATTTCCCATCTGGCCCTGCCACAGGGATGAAATATCGTGTGTCAGGTGTTTCTAAGACACACATTCTTCTAAAGGAACTGGAAACAGCTGTTCCACTGCTGAGTAATAAACTTTCCTGAGAGTTGTGCTGCCCACGGGCCATGCTCTCTGATCCTCACACATGGAGGTGAGAGGTAGCTGGTAGAATTAACCCATTTTATGAATGAAACACCTGAGACTCAGAGAGTGACTTGTTTAGGTGTGTTCCTGCCCTTGCTTAGAAAGTTTAATGGGCCCCATTTTTTTTAGAATGAAATTTAAAGATCTTCATCTTACAGAATAATGATTAGCATTTCAAAGCTCTACATGATTGACTGACAATCTTTTAAGCTACTTGTCTTACTATTTATATATATATTTTTTTATTGGTACTTTTTTTTTTTGAGACAGGGTTTGCTTTGTAGTTCAGGCTGGCCCTGAGCTCACTATGTAGCCCAGGCAAGCCTAGAACTCAGCAATCCTCCTGCCTCTGCCTTCTGAGTGCTGAGATTACAGGCGTGAGCCACCATGCCCAGCACTGTGGTATGTGGTATTGATTGCTGGTGGGCATGAGTCACCACGCCCAGCATTGTATGTGGTTACCGGAGATCAAACTCAGGACCTTACACTGGCAAGGTAGGCTCTGGAACCCCTGAGCTAAATCTCTGACCCAGGTACATTTTATTGGTACATTATATATACACATCACAATTATACTCCACATTGAGAATTTATACCAGTATATGACACAACTTAATTCTTATTTTCCTCCTCCCAATTCCCCTACCTCCTCCCCACCCCTATATACACAAGCATTGTTTCCTTTTTTAATCATCAATATTTTTCTTTCTTCATTATTTACCCCTAAACCTCATTTCCCTTTGAATATTTATTATTTCACAGTATCAATCATGCATTCTAGAATACATTTATAACTTCAGGTTCTCATATCAGAGACCTATTACACATCTGTGACCTATTTATTGAACTTATGAGTATGACCTGAAGGTATGTCCACTTGAGTATAAATGATTCAATCTCATCATTCTTTATGGCAGAGTAATACTCCATTTATTAAAAAGAACTCCACGTCTTCTTTATCCCGTCTAGAGTTGATGGGCATTTGGGATGTTTCTGTGATTGAGCTATCACAAACTGAGCTGCCATAAACAAGGGTGCACATATGTCGCTGTGATAGGAATCTTGTAATTCTTTTGTGTATATCCCTAGCAGGGTCAAATGGAACCTCTAATCCTAGTTTTTTGAGGAATTTCCACACTGATCTCCATAATGGTTTTACTAGTCTACATTCCCACCAACAGTGGAGAAGGATTCCTTTTTCTCCACAACCTTGCCAGCATTTGTTGCTGGCTAATTTTGAGATAGCAGCCATTCTTAGTGGAGTGAGATGAAATCTCAGAGTTGTTTTCCTCTGCATCTTTGAATGGCCAGTGATGTTGAGCATTTCTTCATAGCTGCGTTTACTTCTTCCTCTGAAAAGTGTCTGTTCATTTCATATGCCCGTTTTTGAATTGGGTCTTTAAATTTGGGGGGACTGATTTTTTTTAAACTCTTTATATATTCTAGATAGTAGCCCTTGGTCTGAGGAATTACTGGTAAAGATTGTTTTGCTCTGCTAATGGTTTCTTTTGCTGTGTAGAAGTTTTTTAATAAAAAGAGATCCCATTTGTTGATTTCTTCTGGTAGTTCTCATGCTATAGAGGTTTTGTACATAAAGTCTTTCTGTACGCCAGTGTCTCCAAGAGTTTTACCTAACCTGTTTTGCAGCAGGTTTAGAGTCTCTGTTTTAGTATTTAGGTCTCTCATCCACTTTGATTTTAGTTTAGTACACGGTGAAAGAATTGGATCTAGCTTCAGTCTTTGGCAGGTTGAAACCCAGTTTTTCCAGCACCATTTATTAAAGAGGCTGTCTTTCCTCCATTGAGCATTGTCTTACTATTCTGATTCATTTATGTTCTCATTCATAGTATGCTTCATTCATGTAATGCTAAAGTGAACTACTACAACTACCTACTACATCCACCCCCTTTTCCTCTTGATCTGAGCTCCTGTTCCAGACCTATGTATGTGTGTCTCCCTCTCCCTATTTCCTTTTCCCGTTTCTCCCCCCCCACCATGTGTGCGTGTCCAGAATCCACCCATAGTTTAAGGCCTGACTGTAGTTCTGGGTCTTTTGGGTCTCTCATATAGCGTTACTCAGTCCATAGTCAGAATGAATCTCTCCCATAGATCCCATGGTATTAAATTGTAGCATCAGCATTGTAGCTCCTTCCGGTACATACTACTTATCTAGTGACCTTCCTTTTCTTTCTTTGGACCAGTCTTCTATGAGAAGTATCAGCTTCATCTCTGTAGCCCAGAAGTGACTGAGCTGCAGAAATATTGCAAGTGATCAGGTGGTGCTTAATGAATGAATGGGAAAACTACTATGTAACATGCTTCCTAAGTAAGTTTTGCAAAACCTATTCCTGTGTGGTGCTGATCCACAAAAAAGAAGTTCTGTGGCAAGATAGGCAGGTTATATCCCACTCACCTTACTGATTCATTGCATACATTATGCATATAAATAATATTAATTAAAGGCTCTGAGAAGCCCTATAGACAGGAGTCCTCTAAGACCTATAAGATGTATAAACTCAAATTATAGACATTTGAGGTTTTTATATGAATGATTTGGTTCTTTAAAACATTTTTACTATTATGAGTAATGCTTCTATGAACATTTGTGTCTTCGGTTTTCTCAAGTATATATTTAGAAGTGGAATAGTTGGTCATATGCTAACTCCATGTTTAGTCTTTGGAGAAATTGCCAGACTGGGTTCTAACACAACTGTAGCACTTCACATTTTTACCATCAGTATATGATGATGCCCTTACATTCTTATGAACATTTGCTATTTTCTGTGTTTTTACTAGTGCATATATGGTCGCAACTTGTGGTTTTGAGCTGCATTTCCTTGATGGGTAATGACATTAAAAATTTTTCCTATTGTCTAGGGAGTTTTATTTCCTAAGTGCTTAGAAGAAGAAAAAGAGAAAGTTTCTTATCAGTGTCCAAAAAGGACCACATCTGTGGTTTTAGGACCAGTCACATGTTTCCTTGTTTAAATTGTTTCTTATCTCTACTCCTGCCACCTTGATATTGGCTGGGTTCTTGCTGTCCTTGGTTTACCTTAAAATGATTGAGGTTTGCTGGGTGTGGTGGCTCACGCCTGTAATCCCAGCACTTGGGAGGCAGAGACAGGAGGATTGCTGAGTTCAAGGCTTGCCTGGGCTACATAGTGAGTTGAGGGCCAGCCTGAACTACAAAGTAAAACCCTGTCTCAAAAAAAAAAAAAAAGCATCATCTGTGGTGGCTCACGCCTGTAATCCCAGCACTCGGGAGGGAGAGACCGGAGGATTGCTGAGTTCGAAGCTTGCCTAGGTTACATAGTGAGCTCAGAGCCACACTGAACTACAAAGCGAGACCCTGTCTCAAAAAAAAAAAAATGATTGAGGTTTGGGGTAACTACAGTTTGCAGGAGTAGGTAAATGGTACCACCTGCCACTCAGTTGTTTGCATCAAGAAACCTGAGATTCATCCTGAATGCCCCTATTCAGCCCATCAGCAGCTCTAGTAAGTTTGCCTTCAGACATGCTAAGATCTGTCTTCCTCTATCCCTGAGGACACTGTTAGGGTTGTTTCCTCTTTTCCCATCCTAGATAATTCTCCAACTTGGTGCTTTGTGGACTTTTCACAATATGAAAAGTTTTCATCCCTCATTTTTGCCCCTAACTTACCTCATCCCACCCTACTTCAAACCCTTAAGTACCATCGTGCCACAACCTTCTTGCCTCTTCCTAGTCTGGCCCCAGCCTAACTCTCCAACCTTACCTTATTACTCTTTTTTCCTCGATCTCCATTCTGCACTATGGTACTTCCTTTATATTTCTGAAACGAATCAAGCTCTTTCCTATCTCAAGGACTTTTTCCTCCTCACTTAATGGCAGTTCCTTGTTCTTCAGGTTAAGTTTATCACCTCCTCCTTTAAGGGTCCTTTCATGACCTTGTAGGGCACAGTGGACTCAGACCCCCCCAATTGTTTCTTCCAGAGTTCTTACCCACTCATCATACTTTATAATAATGTAGACAGTTATTTACCTATTCACTTGCCTGTCATCCTGTCATATATGAGACCAAGGACTATGACTGTCTTATTTACAAAGAATCCTCAGCACGACAGAGTGCCTATTATGTAATAGATGTTTGATAAATTTTTATTAATAAAAGACTTTCAAAGGGGGCTATATAATTCTTTAAATATTTTTAATTTTCATCTCTTTTCCAAGGAGAATTTTTAAAAGCTTCTAGTTTTAAAACATGTAGACAAATTTAAGTAGGGAATAGAAATATAATAAACAAACTGCAAACAAATTAGATTTAAGATTTTATATTTGAATACTAATACTAACTCTGAGTTTCCTGGTAGCTAGGCCAGCAATGATGGAAGTATATTGAACTGTTTTCCATGGTCTAGAAAAAGGAAAAGACATTCATTTGTAGTCATATCATTTTACAGGCATAGTCTGTTTTTTTCTGACCTTTAAAAGCATCCAGTCATTTCAGTCTGTACTCATTTTACTTGTAATTGCCATTTTCCCATGAAATTTAAATATTATCTCTGACATATTGCCTAAGAATACATTAGTCAAAAGGAACCTTTTCCATTTTCAAACATTATTAAACAAATTGATAACTTTTATTCACCCAAGATAATGCCAGAGAATTATAAAGCATCTTTTTTTACTTGGTTAGTTTTTGGATTTTCGAGACAAAGGGGTTGGCTTTCAGCTCACCTTGTAGCCCAGGCCTGCCCTGAACTCTCATCAGTCCTCCTGCCTCAGACTTGCAAGTGCTGGGATCACAAGTATGAGCCAACACACTTGGCTAATAAGACATTTTAAATATGTATTTTCTGTGGCAGGGTAATTTTCAACTCCTGAGGCTGCTTTGGTTTCTTAAATGTTAAATGAATTTCCAACAGTTGTTATTATTATACTCATTTGTCAAAGGCAAATAATGGTACTTGGTTTGCATGGGTGTTTGTACTTAGAAACCTAGTAATATGTACAATTATAGGAATGGAAAAATATTCCACTATAGTGAAGCTGACTTCCCTGTGACCACATGATTTCATATTTCAATATGAAAATAACTTACTATGTGTTCTTTTAGATGTAGTTAGTTCCTCAAATGGCTTTAGTAATATGTTTTAAATTTTTATATAAATAAGCAATGCAGAGCTGAGAGTGTAACTCAGTGGTGGAGCTAAAACATAATGCTTAGCAGACTACAAAATATAACAGTAACAATAATCCAATACAAGCCACTTAATGAAAGCTGCATATAGTGAGATTACATCATAAACTCATTAATTTTTAATAATTTTGCTTTCAATTAAATTATCTTATTTATAGTTTAGTATGACGGGAAGTGATTGTACCTTTCCACTTGATTATGTCAATTTTTTCTGTAAAAATTTCCATTTATATAATTAAGTAGAAATACTTTCCTGATGAATTTGTTGATTGGTTTACAAAAGTCTTTGTGGCTGGGCGTGGTGGCTCACGCCTGTAATCCTAGCACTCGGGAGGCAGAGACAGGAGGATTGCTGAGTTCGAGGCTTGCCTGGGCTACATAGTGAGCTCAGGGCCAGCCTGAACTACAAAGTGAGACCCTGTCTCAAAAAAAAAAATATTTGTGTCTCTGAGTGAGAGATTGGATCAGTTTGTGGGCTGACTGTTCTTTTTTTCTTTTTCTTTTTTTTTTTTTTTTTGAGACGGGGTCTCACTTTGTAGTTCAGGCTGGCCCTGAGCTCACTATGTAGCCCAGGCAATCCTTGAACTCAGCAATCCCTCCTGTCTCTGCCTCCCGAGTGCGGAGATTATAGGCGTGAGTCACTATGCCCAGCATTATTGTATGTGGTTACAGGATTTGAACTGAGGGCCTTGTACTTGCAAGGCAGGCGCTGGAACCACTGAGCTAAATCTCCAGCCCGAGGATTCTTAATCGAAATGAATATAATTGCATGTGTCTATACATACACTGACACAAATCACATATATGTGCATATATATATATATATGCCCTCATGTTGTGTAACCAGGCCCACGTATATGTAGATGTATACCCACACACCTTTTATGGCATGTTAGTATCAGATATCCTTGCAGCTGTTTTTCATGCTTTCTGAATTTCCTTGTGTATTACAGCTTTGTATAATGTATACATAATTTTAGGGCTAGCTTTATTTGGTCTTTCTAATATTCCTAGTGGTGTAATTAGTACCTTGCAGATATACATGTATGTATGCAAATATTTTTGCTGGGAATTTTACTTAGGGCCTCACACATGCTAGATATCACATGCATACTAATTTTTTATTGCTTTTTGACCCATGGGCAAAGGTGGAAAGATTTGAGGAGAACATTCTAGATATTTATTGAACTGAGTCTACAGTTTGATTATTTCCCCAGTCTTCTTAAAATAATAATGGAAGGGCCGGAGGGTTAGCTCAGTGGTTCCGGCGCCTGCCTCGCAAGCGTAAGGACCTGAGTTCAATCCCCGGTTACCACATATAATGCTGGGCGTGGTGGCTCACGCCTGTAATCCCAGCACTTGGGAGGCAGAGACAGGAGGATTGCTGAGTTCGCGGCAGCTTGCCTGGGCACCATGGTGAGCTCAGGGCCAGCCTG